>CAIGRO010008347.1:0-11046 GCA_903798355.1 Fraxinus baroniana
AACTCCAATGCCGGAATCCACCCGTGACCACCTGCTCTTCACTAGATGCACCTTCGTGTGCCACCAATCCACCACAAAAAACACCACAACAAACTAATTACTCAAACTAATTGCTCAAAGCCTGTAACCTAAGCTTCTGTTTTGGCAATATTCTGAATCCTGCATTCATTTAAGCAATTTTGTTGGAGGTTTATTACCTTTTTATATACAAAATCAACTGTCTTTGCTGTTATTCGTGCATATATTTTAAATTTTGTGAAAGAACATGATTTAAGATTTGTAGATTATATATATGATTTCACATGTTTAGGTGGAAGAGAAGGGTTTGACTGAGGACATAGACTGAGCCCCTGTGAAATTATTGTCTAAGCTAAAACAAGAAGGCAGTAAGTTCTTGGAGAACAGTGAGTCCGAGCTTGCATTGAACGAGCTGGAGATTTTGTTCAAATCTTTGGAGAAGTCGAAGTGTATCACATACCATATTTTGTTCAAATCTTTTTGTTATTTTTAATAAGTTTTGGACTAATTTGTATTTTTTAAAAAGTTGATAAGTAGATTGCAATTTATTTTTTATTTTTCTTTTCATTTTATTTGTTTTATTCAAAATTGAGGGTATTTTGGTCATTTTACACCGAAAATAGTGAAAAGGATGTTTTCCACACTGAAACGTTGAAATAGGGGCGAAAATGCAAAAAAAATTTATTTTTCTTTTCATTTCTTATTCAAATATGAGGGTATAATGGTCATTTTATGTTAAAAATTGGTGATAATGACGTTTTGCGCAAGAAAATGCAAAGGTAGGGATGTTCTGCACCAAAAAATCAAACGTATGGACGTTTTCCACACCACCCGCCATAGGTAGGGACGTTTTGCGCCAATTACCCTTATTAGAAATGAGGTAACTTGATTAATAGAACGTTGAAAATAAGAATATGTATAGAAAAAAATAGGTGCATAATTAATATAATAAACAAAAATTGAAGAACTTAAATATATTTAGGACGTGATATAAATAAAAATTGAATAATAGAATGTCAAAAATTAAAAAATATTTGAAAAAAGTAGGAACATAATTAATATAATAAACAAAAAATGAAAAACTTAAATACGTTATATAAATAAAAATTGTGATTAATTATAATTACCACTTTAAAATCATCTAAGTGCGGAAACGGTCATTCAATGTAATATCCTCAATCTAAAAAATGGCTGCGTGGTAAAATAATCAAATTGCATCATTTACGTTCATTTTATGCTTCATAATTATAATGTGAATGGCCATTTGTAAAGCAAAGTACGCACGTCTCATCACTCTTCTGAATCATCCATCATACCTTTGACCTCTCAAGGAAATATTGTTTTTTCTTCCACCTTCAACGGAATCTACGTTTCCTCCGTTTTTATTGCCGAACCCACAAAAATCTAGCACCCAATTCCCTCTCCCAAAATCTATCAAACCCAGATTTTGTGTCAATTTATAACACATGAATAGAAACAGGACAGAAAGTCCGGTTTACACCCGTCAGTGGAGCGGCGGATCCAGTAGCACCGGCTCATCGTCGCCTCTGGGGTCACCGGCGCATCCCAGGTCACGGTTGCCGCCGGCGGGAACTGGGATGTCGACTATTAAGAGAACCCAGAACGTGGCTGCGAAAGCGGCTGCTCAACGCCTGGCGAAGGTGATGGCCTCGAAAACTCCGAATGATGACGAGGATGAGGATGATGATGATCTGGGATTCCGGTTCGGACCGCCCCCACCGTCGTCGATTTCTAGCAGAAGTGATAGTAATAATAGTAGTAATGGTCTCTCCGCGAGTTCGCTTTCAAAGCTGAATAGATCTCCGTCCCCTGCGGTAATTTTGATACCTTTACTGATTTCTTTAATTTTTTTTTTTTTTTGGATTTAACCCTTCTCTGTTTTGCTATGATCTTGTTGATTGATAGGTGACAAGTGAAAATTGATTCTATTTGCAGTCTTGCTGAAAATGGTTAAAACTGCATAAGTTCAAGTGTATGTGGGAAAATGAATTAGAGTTTTGTATTGATTGTGAATATAAGAATTTATAAGGGATTATGAATTTCTGGATTTAGTTAAAGATGTAGCAGGGTCTACTCCCTTCCCCGGAAAATAGAAGTCTGCACTCTTGAATTACTTATATAAGGCCAAATATTGGATTTCTAGATGTATAATGGAAAAGCTTATTTGACGCTAAATCAAGTGGTCACCACCTTCGACTTGCAGTCATAAATTACACATTAATGGACAACTCATAACCAATCCCTAGTCAGTAGTGATATTGACAGAAGCAAAGAGCGCCAATCCAAGCGTGCTTGGTTCAGCTGGCGCTCGTACAATTTGTTGGCTTGAAAGGTGGTCAACTGAAAAATAATGGAACTTACGAAATCAATGGTATAAATATTTAGAATAATACAGTCAAATCTCCTATATTAGGAATAGACTATACAATCAAATCTTCTATAATAGGAATCGAGTATAATTGATGTTGGGCAATCAAGAAGCACCAATTTGTCAACCTTAAACTGGTGATGATGACGAGATAGAGATTTGGTAAAGACATTATCTATTTGATCCTCGGTAGAGATGTGAGGAAGAAAAATTTCATTGAGAACCAGCACTTCACGAATATAATGATAATTTACTTTAATATGCTTGATACGCTCATAAATAATCGGATTACTAGAAATCAGAATAGCATTCATATTGTTCGCACGAAGAAAGTAGCACAAAGAGAGTAGGAGAAAGTTGTGGAACACCAATTTTCCCCGAGAAGAAGCCATATGATTTCAGAACAGCCGATGACATGGCCCAATATTTAGATTCAGGGGAAGACTTCGAGATGTGAGCATGCTTTTTACTTTTCTAAGAAATAACTGCACCACTAAGAAACATTCACCAATCAATGATAGAACGATGAGTATCAGCATAACCAGCCCAATCCGCATTACTAAATCCCTCCAAATGTAAAGAATTTTTAGAAGGAAGGAACAAATTGTGGTTAGAGGTAAAAATTAACCGATGTGTTAATGATCAAATTATTCAAGCTCCCCACTGGCTGTCGATAGATCGAGGGATCAGATAAGGGGTCGCTTCCCTTTTTACTCTGTTTCAAGGTGACCTCCACAGGAGTAAGGTTCGAAGTGTTGTCCTGTAGATCTCCTAAGGAGAGAAGCTCTTGAGTATACTTATGTTGGTGCAGAAGTGTGCCCTTAGGCTAATGATGTGCATGAGGTATGAGAAAATTGTGAAGAAGACCAAGATCTTTAATATGAAACGAGGATTTAAGTTTCACTTGGAGTTGTTCAATCAACTGTAGATCAAACCCCGTAATCACAATATCAGCGATATACACTAGTATAACAATTCCAGTAGAATAGTGTATAGAATCAAGTTTCCAATATTAGGAATAGTGTATACAATCGAATCTATTAGGAATAGAGTATATAATGAAATCTCCTATATTAGGATTAGTGTATATTCAAACAGCTCATTGACATTATAAGGTTATGAATTTATTTTTTCATGTAAGGCAAGAGATTATGGACTTTTGGGGTGGAAGTCATTTTCCACATGCACCACGATAACGAATACCACCCACCACATTGTTGTCCAACAATCAAACCCAAATTTAATATGACAAAAACTCAAGTTGTTAAACGGGATTTCTCCAAATACCTATGGAAAATATATTTATTCAGTAGCATTGAAGGAGTCTGCCTCATGTGGCAACATTTGATTTGAGGAGGGTATGTTGAGGACTAGTAATCAATTGTTTTATGGGAGATACAGTAGAGCATTTGAATAACTTATATATCCAGACCATTTTGATACCATTATTTTCTGTTTCAGAACCCTCTGATTTTGGGGTGCCGTCAGAAGTACTAGTTAACCAAATCCTACAAAATATTTATAATGGGTTTGGGCAGATGCTCATCTTAAACAAATAACTAATCCTAACTCATCTTTGGGAGGTGATGTGCCGCATTTTCTGATCCCTTGTATGAATGGTAATGCTTGGGAAGCTAGATGCATTTTATTCTCCATCCAGTACCAAAATGCTTTTACTTTTTCAGTATCCTGTATCTCCAGGATGACAAAATAAACACTAATTTTATACCCTACCCTAGCCATATGCAGAAAGCAAAGTGTATACACAATGCATTATTAAATAACAGCCACTTGGTAAAGTCATGTTAGAGACGACTAACGTACTATTGACATTATTGAAGTTTTGACTCCACCTATTAACTATTGGGGGATCGATAGAGATTAGTTTTGTACGTTTTAAATTAAACTGTTTTCATTCTCTGTCAAAATGATTGAACGCTGATAAACTGTATAAATGTCCAGTGAAATATGTATTGCTTTTAGATAATTGTCTAACTAGATGCGATTCATTTTCTTGAGAATTTTTTAATTTCTGTCAGCATTTGTAGCGTATATGAATGTGGTTTGGCATTCGAAATTGAGTGCTAATTTGTCTTTCCTTGTGAATGAGATGATATATTGGATGTTTTTGTCTGTAGTTAGGTCGGAATATTATGGAGCACACTCCTTCAGTTCGCTCTACATCAGCTGGAAGACCTTCAATGTCTGTTCGTGCGGGAACTACGGTAGTGCCACCAAGTAGATCCTCTTTGAGAACTCCAGTTACCATCCCACCAATCGAATCTTCTAGTAACAGACTAAGAGAAAAGAGGTGATATGATCTTTACCATTCTTACTTCATTTTCAAACTTTTCTAGTAAGTAGACTGAGCTAGTTTAAACATCACTCAACTTATTTATCGTTAATCTTTGATGCTCGGACTCTTCGAAATAGTTAGAGTACCTGTGTCGGATACTACACGACATGGGGTATGAGTATGAGATATGTGTCGGATTCTCCAAGTTTCAACCGGACACTTTGTCTTTTTGCTTCTTCTTCTTCTTTTTTCTTCTTTTTTTTTCTTTTTCTTTTCCTTTTCCTTTTCTTATTTCCTACTTTTGCTCTCCCTAAACCTAACGTCATCGCCGAGAGGATGAAGAAAGACGGCGACGCTAAATTTTCCCTTCTCTCTCATTTTTTTTCCATTTTCTTCTTTTTTTCCTTCTCTCGCTCTATATCGGTGGTTTAGGGTTTTGTTTGTATAAAATAAAAATGGGTTGCATATAGTAATTTTCATTATTGAAAACTAAACCCCAAAATTCTATTTTATTCGAGCCCTTTATTAAATACTCATTTCTTTCATCGTGAATAATTAATTTTGGTCTATTCAAAATGACATATTGGATTAGTAAAAAAATTGAAGTTTGAAAGACGTACTCACATACCCGTATCTGAAATTTGAACTCTTTTTAGCTATACCGTCGTATCCTACATTTTAGAAAATAAAAGATCCGATACTTAGATACGTACCCGTACTCGAGTCCGAGCATCATAGCCGCTAATGATGCTCTCATGGTAATAATTGAACATGTAACTTGAGTTTTTAATATTTCCGCATGGGAATTTTAGTTTTTTGGTCTTGTGGAAACAAATTTTGTTCCATCTGGACTAATACTAATCTTTGAGAAGCTCTATATCACTAAGCTTGGGAAGAAAATACGAACATGTTGGAAGCAGAAGGCATCAAACGCAGTTGAATAAGCATTAATCATGTCAATATATGCAAAATTACAATAAATACATTAGTTTTTGGTTGGGGTGGATGCCAAGGGAATCATTGGACATCCTCTTATCATATTTTAATTTATTAGTAAGGTATAATAATGCTTGGACTCTCAATGTATGTTTTTCTATTGTAACATAAGAACACTTACAGTTCCCTTTTTATCCCTTTTATTTTATTTTTTTCACGTGAGAAGGAATTTTTTTGGGGAGTGGGGAATGGGGGATCGATGGCACAATATAAAGAATTTACCCACCATTGCTGCTCTGATTATTGTTTGGATATTTGGATGTGATGTATATTGATAAAGTTTCTTGATCTTGTTTACACGGGCTCTGTAGTCAATTGAATTAGTGCTGCTTGTTCAAATTCTAAGTGCGCACAAATACATTTTTACATATGCAGTCAAGTGTCAACTTGTTTGCACATATGCCAACTTGCCAAGCCGTATTAATCTTTTGGTGCAACAAGTAGAATTAATTATAATGGCTACAAATAGTATATTAGCAAGTTTGATATCTTCGTTGTTGACAAATACTTTAGGTTTACACATGATGTGGGACTTATTGACTTGAAAGATCCTGGAAATCAGCACGAGGCTTCTGCACTCCGTGATGAAGTACGTCTTCCAATAATTTTGTTTTTTTATTTTTTAAAGCTAACTTCTGAAATGCACGTTACTGAATTTTTCCAGACATTTATGTTTCTCACTCGTAATACTTTTTTATATTTTATATTTACATAAGATAACTATAGCTTCGGATCATGCTACATCTTACTGGATTAACATTGGACTTGAATTGCAGCTTGACATGATACAAGAAGAGAATGAAGTAATTCTAGATAAGGTGAGTCTTCTCTCCTGTCCCTGTCTATCTGCCTCTCCATGAAGAAAGAGAATAAAAGTAGAAAGAAACTCAACAAAAGAAGGAAATAAGAAGGAAACATTGGAGGCCTTTATGCTTTCAACTCTGTCATCTGGAACATAATGACCAATTTGTCCCACAGCTTCGTCGTGCAGAAGAAAAACGTCAAGAAGCAGAGGCCAGAGCCAGAGAGCTAGAGAAACAGGTTAAAACTTGATCAGTCCTTGATTTCCATTTCTTCAATGTGCCATCATTGTGTTTATTTATAGTTGTAAAATGCTATGAAGTTTTTTTTTTTTTTTTTTTTTTTTTTGGTTTTATCCTCATGTTTACTGGTGCTACTCTCCCTGTTTCTTATACCACATCTTACTTAAATTAAATATATATAATGATTACTAACTTTATGGATATTCAGATTATATATAATAAGTTTTTTGGGTTGCAAAGAAAGTATTTTTTGAGTTATTATAGCTTGCAGTCGTGATGACGCATTGACTTTGATTGGTCACTGTAAAATTTTGCGTAGAGGAACTTGATGTTTGAAATTTCAACTTCGTAACTGCTCTTTGAATTATTCTGTTATCTCTGCTATCTTTTGGGGATGAATTATTTTTATTCATGGTTATTATATTCACTGCTTTAATTATATATTAACAGGTTGCTTCCCTGGGAGAAGGTGTATCCTTGGAAGCTAAATTGTTGAGCCGGTAAATCAAATTTTATTTTTTTTTGTATCATAAGCCACTCAACAATGTTGGTTTGATGCAGTGTATATTTATTTGCAGGAAGGAAGCAGCTCTACGTCAAAGAGAGGTGAGTCCAAGATGAACTTAATATTGAAAATTCTTCTCCATTATGAATTCCTTTATTGACAGATGGAAGATCATTACAGTAAATTAGCACACACATTAATATTTAATATTGTTATATGTCTGTGAATAGATACATGTGAGCTTTCTCACATACACATACATCTCCATGCCTAAGATCTTATGCTCCAAATGGGTTTCTATTACAGGCTGCTCTTATAGCTGCCAAACAGACAAAGGATGGTAGAGATGAAGAATTTTCAGCCCTTCGTGTCGAACTTGAGGTTGTTTTTGCTATTTAGTGATCTCGGTTTATTTTATGTTACTAACCGTCAAATTGTTCTGTTATGTGAATGTTTTGTTAGAACTTAAAAGAGGAGGCTGGTAATGCTGTGGAACAGCTTCATGAAGCTGAATCTGAAGCAAAAGCTCTTCGAACGATGACACAGAGAATGATTTTGACGCATGAAGAGATGGTTGTCCTGTAAATTCTTGTTTGATTTAGTACCAGCCCTCCGATAACATTTAACGGAGTTCTAACATTCATTCTTCCCATTTTTGTTTTCCATTCTAGGAGGAGGTTGTTCTCAAGAGGTGTTGGCTTGCTCGTTACTGGACCTTAGCAGCACGTTATGGTAATGTACTTTAAGCAATTTCAATGTAAAAAAGCACAAATGCACCAGGCTGGCAGTTTTTTCTTATCTGCCCCTCCTGTCACCCTTACTTTATGTTTTAAAGTTTCTGTTGTGAATGTTCACGTGTCAGAATGTTGAAGTGTTACTTTATGAAAAAAGGACAGCAGTTGTCCCCAAGCTTTGCGAAATAGAGCACCTAAATTCCCATTCAATCTTCCTGGTACATACTTCCCCAAACTTTCAATTTCATTACACGCAGGTCCCCACTGGATGGAATTCGTCTATTCTACTGTCATAACCTCACTGCCTTTGCACGTTAGTTATATTTTGAGGTTTAGTTTGGTAAATCATTATTTTCTTTTAAAACAATTAGAAAAGAAAAAGAAACGGAGATAAAAGAAAACGAATAAAGAAAAGAAAAACCCACCACCCGCCACTACTATTCAATGCCCATCACCTCCACCCGCCCCACCGAAACCCCTGGTGACGATCTAGTCCTGCTTCACAAGGATCCAGCCCGCAATGTCAAGTCTGGTGAAAATCTGAAACTAGAGTAATAAATTCTGGATCTGGCAAAGAATAACATGAATTTCCATTAGTGACCTTGTAAAGTGGTTTGTGAGTGCCAGTGATGTAATGTGGTCCTTAATTCCTTTGCAAAATTGATGCCCAGAAAACTAGTTGGTTAGTCAAGGAATAATTTATTGATACAAGAAATGAGAACTACCATTAGGCATAAAGTTTTCAAATTGCTCAACCCAGATATCCACTTTATTGTGGAAGTACTTAAAAAGTATGAAAATCATAGACAGAAAGTACAGTGATTAAGGATTTGCTTTTTGCCATTTTTGCTTCTTGATATTATTTTGGTCGAATAAATTTGCAATCCATTTTTTTTTTCCTTCCGTTTCAATTGTTTTCTTTCTACTTGCTATCGTATTTGATTTTGGGGCTGGATACTGGAGGTGGCAGCTATGCCATATGGTCGAGGATTGTGAAGGAACGCGAATGGATGGGGAACAATGGCTGGTGCTGGGCTTCGGGGATGGGGATTGTGTTGCTGGGTGGGGTAGAGGCGGGAGGCAATGGTGCTAGGCAGGGGTAGGGCTGGTGATTCTGAGGTGGCTGAGGTGTTATTTTATCTTTTTGCCTTGTTTTGTTTTATTTGTTTTGGTGAGAGATAAATTTGGTTTACTGAAAATATCCCTCAAAATAAAGGGCAAGTGCAAGGCACATACTAGTATAACAGAAAAATTAAAGGATTTCATCCAGTAGGGACCTATGCACTGAAACTGAAAGTTTATGGACGTACATGTCAAGAAAAATTGAATGGGGACCTTAGTGTTGTACATTTTGAAGCTTGAACCCTGACCATGATTTGCCCCTTATTAATATCATTGGGTTGTATAATCTTAAGATTTGCTGTAAGTACTGCTATTTATATTGGTTCCTAACGCCATTCTGACACAAGTGGTAGAAAAATGGGAATTAGGTCTTAAAATCAGCTAATTTATGATTTTATTTTTATTTTTTGTGTGCTCTACAGGCATCTGTGCAGATATAGCAGTCTCAAAGTACGAGCATTGGTCATCCTTAGCACCTCTGCCCTTCGAGGTTGTCATATCTGCCGGACAGAAGGCCAGAGAGGAATCCTGGGATGGTGCCAACTTGTTCCTTGAAACATTTTTCCTGTTCCATAGTCTGCAACAAATATATTCACAAGGCTACTTATTTAGACTGGAGTACTTAGCTAAGCAAGGCTTTTATTCTTTCTGATGATGCTGAGCAGGTGGAGATGATTCAGATCGAAGCAAACTTGTACATGATTTAAACAATTTAAGTGGGGAAGGAAATATCGAGAGTATGCTTTCAGTTGAAATGGGTTTGAGGGAATTAGCTTCCTTGAAGGTTCTTTTTGTTCTCATTTTCGTCATATAAATATAAATTTTACCTCTGTGTAAT
This sequence comes from Fraxinus baroniana, assembly GCA_903798355.1. Lineage (NCBI taxonomy): Eukaryota > Viridiplantae > Streptophyta > Magnoliopsida > Lamiales > Oleaceae > Fraxinus > Fraxinus baroniana. Next base: position 9,942 of record CAIGRO010008347.1, read on the forward strand.
ATGTTCTCTTTAAATTCTCACTTACTAATATTATTCTTAGGTCGAGGATGCTGTTGTGCTCGCATTGGCTCAAAATAGATGTTCAACTTTGGTTCGGCAATCGTTGTCTGGTATTGTTCACCGTGTGTCTGGCTGTATATACCTTCTTACACCCACCCTCTCCTGCATGCTTCAGTAGTTCTGAATTGATTTCTGTTGGGGAATATGATAGTAGAAATAAATTTATTTTCTACTTTAAAACGCTGTTGTTGAGTTCATTTTCTGCTTCTGGACTTGTTCTTTAGTCCTTGTGAAACAGCTACCTCATATATAATTTATCTTCTCAATTATTCGCTGCTACTATTTAAGCACACTGAAATTTTGAGTCTTCTTTACATCTTTTGAGATCAAATCCAGCTTCTTAAGGTTTCCTTCATTTTTAATAATAGTAGAAAGAGGCCTGCATCTTGCTCCTGTACTAAAATTATTGCATCTTCTTAAGAACTCCCTTTCTCCCATATATTTGTGTGTGAAAACTTTATTGATGATAAGTTGATAACATGATATTTTTGTATGATAGCCCACACCATGTTAGCTGCAGTTTGCTGGTGTTGATTAGTTTAATGAATACCCAACATAGTATACTATCTGCAGTTATCTTCAGACAGTATTCATTGTGCTTCTTGCATTGCAGATCCAAAGTCATCTGGTGATCCCAAGTTCATGGAGTTATCTGGTGAGAAACGTACTCCATTTATTCTCCTTTCTATGAAGAAAGTTATCTTAGTTCTATTTGTTAATTTGTTGCATTGCAGAAAAATCATCTTCAATTTGTTGTAATGTGTTCTGCTTTAATTTGTACTGGTTCTTTTCCCTATTAAATTTCTTTGTCGGATTTAATTTTGTTACTGCTGCTTACTTGCACTCCAAAATGTGGCTACTCTACATCTTTGTGCTCCATGGAAAATTCAGAAAGTAGATCCCGCTGGCAATTTACTTGATCTGTTTCACCACCGTCTGAAGCTACCTTTTCTGCAGGACTCTCTCTCTCTCTCTCAGAGGTCGAATACAGTTTACAAATATTTTTATAATTGCCCTAGAGCCAAGGTTTAAAAAGGCGGAACTA
>CAIGRO010008393.1:0-11938 GCA_903798355.1 Fraxinus baroniana
CTGATTTTTTATAATTTCCCAATTCTGTTCCCGTAGAAGCCCATTAAACTAAAGCCCAAAAAATGAAAAATTTCATCCTTTTAAGACCCAAAACGTAGTCCATATGTTATCTTAGCCGAACAAATGAACAGAAATGCAAACACCAGAATAAACCCTAACCCAAATTTCGACCACACACCAGCCCAAATCAGTTTAGTACCAAACTCTAGATCGCCGATCGCCGCCTTCTGCAGCCAGCCACCACCACGATCGCCGCAGTAAACACTACCGCCACCAAGCACCTGGGAACCGCCACAGCAAAAAACAGTGAATGCCGCCAATCAACAACTGCGAACGCCGCCACATCTACCTCCCCCATCAACAGCCGGAAAAACCATAGAAACATCACCCTCCCACCGTGTGGATTCACAGCCACCAAAGCCGGGAAATTACCACTGCAAACAACACCAATTACCGGACAGCCACCAAACGCCTCTAAATATCGACGGTAATACGAGTTTGTTTAGCTTAAAGTACGAGTTTGGCGTATATGATGTTTAGCAGACAAAATCTAAATTTTCACTTTATTGAAATAGGTCATAATTTGAAAAAAAAAAATAAAAATAAAAAATAAAAATTGAGCTTCTCATTATTAACTACTCTAATGCACAGCTGTTTATTGCTTAGGTTAGTTTTGATTAAAACTTGAACAGTATCACCACACCCCGTAGAAAATATGTTCAATAACTATCTTCTCCCAAGAAAAAGTTCTCTAAATCTAATCTAGCTGAAGTTTAAACCACTGTCACAATCTTTATGTTAAGTATTGCAAGAACGAGTGATGAGTCTATCTTAGGCACGCCCCACATAAAGTTCTATCTTAGGCTAAAATATTAGGCACTCTCTACATAGAGGTCTTAAAAACTCCCGAGCTTGTCTCTTACCTGCTTCCACTTGCTTACCAATCGGGGAGCCCATGGAGACAACGATGAGGTTGATGACCTCTTTGGTGATGGATAACATGATAGAACATGGCCTCTCTAACATCTTTCCCACCCATCCACACACTAGGAACAAGATTGACGACGATCCTCATGTCACTAGGAAAGTCAAACTAGAGTCACCAACCTTTTATGGTCTCTTTGAACTTGGGGTGTTTCTGTAAAGTACTTTAATTGGTATGGCATGCACGACCCCCCAGTGTGCCCATTTCAGGCCCTATCGTTGAAGGAGACAAAACAAAATTAAGACCCATTTGTTAGATCACTTCCTCAACCAATTACATGTTTGATCCACATTCTAAAAATATACAGTCTTTGAATATTCGTTTTTAACATTACAATTTTTAATAAAATAATATTACACGTAAATTTAAAATTTTTCATTTACCAATATTACACGTAAATTTAAAATTTTTCATTTACCACGTATTTTTTCATTCCATACTGTTTAAAATAAGAACAGGCTAAGAGTTTAATCGATGAACGAAAGGGCCAGAAGAAGGGTTATTGTTTCTTCTGCCTCAAATTGCCGCTTGAAGCTGGAAGGGGATTTTGGAGGAAAAAGGATCTCGATTGGAATTCCCCCGCCAACAACTAGGTATACTCTTTCAATATTCCTAGCTTGTTTTCCTTGAGTGCATTGATGATTCGAAAGCTAAAATCGGTCGACTATTTACCTTCAGTTTCGACACCCATTTTCACGAACAAAAAACTTCAATCAAACTCCAAAAATTACTCATCCTCGTCTCTCCAGACAATAACGGAATCTAATCAAACCAAAAATTTCATATCAAACCCGCTTTACAATTTTCTTCCCGAAACCCAAAATCCGAACAACCTAGTCAATCTTATCTGTTCATCTCTCAAGCAAAAAAACAATGCCCATCTGGTCCTTTTCCAAGAGCAAGGACTATTTCATCAGTTCACGATCCATGAAATGTCCAGGGTTTTGCTTAGATGCCAAGCTGACTCATCCACTGCTCTCGCGTTTTTCAACTGGGTAAAGAACGACCTTGATCAAAAACCAAGCACTCAAAACTACTGTATCATTATTCATATCTTAGCATGGTCTAAGAATTTTAAGCAAGCAATGGGAGTGTTGTTGGAATTGTTAGAGTTGAAAAGAAATATGAATTCTTCAGAAAGATTGACGGTGTTTAAGATCTTGCTTAATTGTACTGATGAGTGTAATTGGGACCCTGTTGTATTTGACATGCTTATCAAGGCTTATCTCAAAAAGGGTATGGTTCGAGAAAGTTATCGAGCTTTTAGAAAAATGGTGAAGCTAGGATTTGTTCCAAGCACTATTACGATTAACTGTTTGTTGAATGGGATTTCGAGGATGAATTGTGGTGAAAAGTGCTGGGAAATTTATGAGGAAATGGTAAGAATCGGGGCTCATCCCAACTCATGTACCTTTAACATATTGACTCATGTTTTGTGCAAGGAGGGAGATGTGAATAAGGTGAATGAGTTTTTGGAGAGAATGGAGGAAGAAGGATTTGATCCCGACGTTGTGACCTATAATATGCTTATTGATAGCTATTGCAAGAAAGGGAGATTGAAGGATGCTGTTTATATGTATAATATCATGTATTTAAGGGGTGTGATGCCAGATTTGATCACACACACAACCTTGATAAATGGCCTTTGCAAGGGAGGAAATGCAAGAGAGGCTCATCGGTTATTACATCAAATGATTCATAAAGGGCTGAAGCCGGACGTTTTCGCATACAATACTCTTATATGTGGGTACTGTGAGGAGGGAATGATGCAGGAGGCAAGGTCTTTGGTGCTTGACATGATTGACCGTGGGGTTACCCCCGATAGTTTCACTTGTTGGATACTTGTAAAAGGATATCAGAGTCAGGATAGGTTGATTTCTGCAATGAATTTGGTGGTGGAGCTCTTGCGGTTAAGTGTTTCCATTTCTAGATACATATTTGATTATTTGATCTTTGCTTTGTGCAAGGAGAATCGACCATTTGCTGCAAAATCCCTTTTGGAAAGAATGTCTCGAGATGGCTATGAGCCTAATGCGGACATCTACAATGAGTTGATTGATTCTCTTTGCAAAAGTAGTAGTTTCGTGGAGGAGGCACAAAAATTGAAAGTTCAGATGGTAGCTAAGGATATGAAGCCTAATTTATGTGCATATAGAGCTATTATTAGAAGTTTGTGCGGATTAAGCAGAAGCAAGGAGGCTGAATCCTTGATGCGAGAAATGGTTGAATCTGGCTTCCAACCTGATATTGAAATTTGCAGAGCTTTGATGAATGGGCACTGCAAGGAGAGAAATTTCCATGATGCGGAATCAACGTTGGCCTTCCTTTCCAAGGAATTTCAGATCTTTGATGCAGAATGTTACAATGCACTTGTTAGGTTGCTCTCTGAGGAAGCTGGCACTTCTGCGTTGATGGAATTTCAAGATAGGATGATGAAAGTAGGTTTTGCTCCAAATAGTTTGACATGCAAGTATGTAATTAATGGAATGTGGAAAGCTAAAGGAGTGCAAAAACGTGAAATTCTGTTGGGGAATTTCAAGATAGGATGATGAAAGTAGGTTTTGCTCCAAATAGTTTGACATGCAAGTATGTAATTAATGGAATGTGGAAAGCTAAAGGAGTGCAAAAACGTGAAATTCTGTTGGCTTGCTAGTGTATGCTCTTTCACTTCATTTTGAATTTGCTAAAAGTTTGTAGAATTTCAGTTAGTAGATAATTCAACAGCTACAGATCATTTATATGTATCAACAGAAGTGAAATGTGAACTTGGAAGTTGTATTGCAAATCTCAGCTTCTGTAGGAATTTGTTTCACAAAATTTCAAGAACTGAAGCTCAAAGTTCTCTTCAGGTGAATACCATCAGTTTTTTAATCGCCTGGAATGTAACAATAAAGCTCTGAAGACGAGCCAAATTTTTAAATTTGGAAGCTGATCGTGCTCTATAAAGTGGAGAATTTTTTTATTTTTTTTATTTTTTTTTTTGTATTTTAGGAATTTGGAACTCAATACTCTTGCAACTGTTTAATTGACACTTGTATTACTAGTTCATGTTTGATCTCAATTAAGTAGTTAAGTCTTAACTATGTCAATTAAATAGGAACATGAAGTATCAAATACTGCATACTTCGAGAATTTTAAATATACCTGTTACCTAGAGTTCGATGTGTTTTTACTATGTAATTGGTACTTGACATGGTATGACATATGCTTGATATATCTGCACTAGAGAGCCCAAATCAAAGCTTATAATTGTATGGCTCCTTAGCTTTTGGAATAAATTCAACTCAATTGAGATATCTGCACTAGAGGGTTTTACAGGTTAGCCCAAATCAAAGCTTATAGTTGTATGGCTCCTTAACTTTTGGAATAAATTCAATTAAATTCCACTTTTCCTAGTGTTGTGTCCTGGTTCATCGATCCCATCTCCTTTTCCTCATTTCGTGTATCTTCCAACTTGACATCTCAGGGTTAGTTATCGATTCTGGAGCACCTATGGAGGTCAATTGGTCAAATTTTGTACGGATTTGGTTCCTCTAGCTTTGGATTTCGGTCATTGCTTAGGACATCCAACAATTTATTAGGAAAGAAAAAACTCACTAAGTTGGGATCACCGATAATATTAATATAATATAATAGAAAAAACAATTTTTTTGGTATACTTTTCAGGTCCAGTCGCTATCATGGGCTTTACACAATCTATCGGATTAGAGTTATCCATTCAACATGACATAGGTAATCGAGCCTTCCAACTTCTGTTATAGTACATTGGATTTCAACACTTTAGATATATGCTACACTCCAAAAATTAAATTGACTTTGAAGTTCTCAACAGTAGTAGAAGTTTCATTTGTCGACCTTGATTTTTGACCGGTGATGTAACGAATAGATTTCGACTCCACTCACATCTATGTATCGATGGTAGAAGCACGTTGCCTTCTCGATAGTGAGGAAGGCGATCGTAAACACTTGACAATCATTTCAGCCAACTTGTATTATGTATTTGGTGCGTGGGATAGATGAAAGACGTGAGTCACAAGAGTGTATGGACACCGGGGATATATAGAAAACAAGAGAGCAATAATAATATTGATAGTGTAAAATTGTATTATCTTCAAATGACACTATAGTACAAGATGTGGAAAAATTATCGTTGGATAAAAAGGTAGGTGACCTCATCTTAACAATCAATATGCCTTCTCTAAGGCGTCACTCCATTAGTTATAGATTTAAAAGTACTTGATGACTATAAAAAGTAGTCACCCTATCGTTTATGTCTGATATCTGAAAAGTAAATTGACAAATTAATTGTGAGACAACTGCTGTAGAGATGTTACATCAATCTATCATTAAGGAGATCTTGTACGAAAAATCCCTTGAAAGAGGTGAAACAATAAGACGTCATTCGGAGGCTAATCATCTTGAATTTACTCTGCAACAGATTACGACACCTTGTCTAGACCATGAAAGATCAACATTTATATGGTAAATTAGGAAAGGTGGTGCAATACTTCGACTACCTCTGTTATATGGCCTCAGTTGGGCCAGGTAGAAAAGTAACACGAAGTTCGGGTCTAATTGTGCTTGCTAATTGGCCGTCACATGATTGATACTTGAAGTCTTGTTGGATGAGGTGTAACATCATTTTCGATTTCAAAATTATTATTATTTGTCATTGTCAAAACTTGCTCAAGATTCACAATGTAGTTCATCCATCAATCCATTCATTACATTTTTCATTTTTTTTTAATTTTTTACTATTCTTATTTTTCAAAAGGAAAAGAAAAAAGAAATATCCATAACATTTTATCCACGCATAAACCCATTGGACTAAAGCCCAAAAATTGAAAATTTCATATCTTTAGCCTAACAAAAGAAAAAAACACACGGCATAATAATCCCTAATCCACAATTTGGTACTCTAAATCGACATCGTCTGCAAACAGTAACCACAACGATCGCAACCACAAACACCACCCTCTAATGTGGTTATAGCCACAACTTCTGAGTCAACATCGATCTTCTTCACCAACAATCTGCTAACCTTCTGTGGTCTGGCTACCTCTGACTATTGTAACATCGTGCATCTATGAGTGACTTTGCATCTGAGATGGGTAATTGCACCCTGGCTTGTTTGGTGGGAATGTGTTTGAGGTAATACGAGTTTGTTTAGTTAAAAGTAAGTGTTTGGTATATATGTAGGTAAACAATCGAAATCTAAGTTTTGCTTTATTGAAATAGGTCATGATTTGAAAAGACAAACAATCTTGAGTTTTTTCTTATTTACTTGTATGAACAATTTTAATTAAAAATAACACACAGATGTTTATTGCTTTTGTTAATTTTTGACTAGTAAATATGTTCAATAACTATTCTTCTCCCAAGAAAAAGTTGTCTAATCTAATTTAGCTGAAGTTTAAACCATTACCACTATCTTTTATGTACCTTGGTATCACAATAATAGAATGACGAGTCTTGGGCTAAAATGCTTGGTACTCACAAAATAGAGGTCATAAAAACTTCAGCACTTGTCTAACCCACTGACATCGCCTTGCTTACCAATCAGGAGTCCATGGAGATGACATTGAGGTCGAACTCTTTGGTGATCGATACCACAATAGAACGTGTCTTCTCTTACATCATTCCCACCACGGAAGATATAGAAGCTAGTAGTAGACCAGCGATCTGTATGATCACTAGCCCAATCAGCATCATAATATGCTCGCAATTCTAATAACAAAGTAGATGAAAGTAAAAGACTTTGAAATTGAATGCGAAGAATGCATCCCAATGAACTGTGGTAAGCGAGGTAACAAACTGACTAACTATATGAACAACAAGTGCAATAATTGGATAAGTATGGTCAGATAAATCAAGCTATCAGCAACAGTACGATATAAACTATGATATGATAATTAAGGACCATCAGAAGAAGAACACCAAGCATTAAGCTCAATGGGCGAATCAACGGTCTTATTATCAGTAAGACAAACACACCCAAATATATCAACTATGCACTTTGGTTGAGAAAGAAGATAACGTTTTTGAGAAAATGAAACTTCAATACCTAAAGAGTAAACCCAAATCTTTCATTGCAAAAAAAGAGCATTTAATGCTGCAATCCCATCAAGATCATCACCAATAATAATCATGTCATAATCAACATATAAAGAGAGCAAAACATGACCAGTGGATGTACATTTGTGATGATGACTATGACGAAAACCAAGTGAAGTAATCATAGTAGAAAACTTTTCAAACCAAGATCGAGGTGCCTATTTGAGATTGTAGAGAACTTTCGAAGTTTTCAACCTTTACCGAGTTGATTAGAAACGCCAGAGGAGGGAACCATATAAACTTCTTCCTGAAGATCAACATTCAACAAGGCATTTTTAACATCTGAGATATATTCCATCAACGAATAGAGGCATTGTAATAAAGGTGCGAACAATAGTCATTTTTGCAACATGTGCAAAAGTCTCATAATAATCTATACCATATTCTTGATAATATCCTTTGGCAACTAATCGGGCCTTATATCTTTCAATAGATCCATCTGACTTTGTTTATTTTATAGACCTAACGAGAACCAATTGCTCATTTCCCTGGTGGTAAAGATATCAAATCCCAGGCGTGTGTTTAATGTAGAGCATTAAGCTCCTCGACCATAGCCTCCTGCCAAAGGTGGTCACAAATCATTTCTCTAAACGATAAACAAAAGCTACATAGAAAACGAAATAATTAAAGGAACAAGACTACAAGAGTAAGCAAAATTTGGTAATTGAGTGGAATTACAATTACGTGTAGGGTAACGATGAGAAGAAGTTGCGGTCTCAAAAGATGATTGGACAACCATATGAGGAGAGGAAACAATTGATATATTAGGAGCCAAAGTACCGGTATTCGCAAAACTATTAATGGAACCCTGCAAGAATCATGATTTGAAGTGGGAATAGGTATGTGGAAAAGAGGTGTGACAATTCCAGTTTCAAAAGGGAATGGATCGATGCAAATAAGATCGGACTAAGTCATGTTATGATATCCAGGTGGAATAGAAAATAAAGGTATATGTCTAAGGAACATAACATGACGAGAGACGCGGAATTTTTGACTTACTGGATCAAAATAATGATATCCCTTTTGCCCTGCACCATAACCCAGAAAGATACATATTACGGATCTAGAGGATAATTTACTACGCTCGACGTGAGGTCAAAGGACAAAACAAGTAGAGCCAAAGACATGTAAGAAAGAATAGTCAAAAGCATATATATATACAACTTCTCAACAAGAGACAAACCTGACTTATGTGAGGTTGGAATCCTATTAATCAAATGAGCAGTAGAAAGAATTGCTTCTCCCTAGAATTCACTAAGAGTATAAGCATCGAATACAAGAGAATGAGTTATCTCAACGAGATGTCTATTTTTCCTTTCAACAACACTATTTTGTTCGGAAGTGTCTGTACATGCAATTTGGTGAATGATTCCATCAAAAGCAAATAAATCAGAAAAAACATTAGAGGTATACTCTTCACCTAAATCATATAGAAAGCATTTGAGTTTTCACAAGTGCTCTAACTATACTAAAAATACAAAAGAAGTTAGAGCGACACTTCATAAGAAACACCCAATTGTAATGAGTATAATCATCAATAAATGAAACATAATATCATGAACCCCTTTAATGATAATGAGAGAGGGTCCCCATACCTCAAAATAAACAAGATCAAATAAGATCAAATGGAGCAATAGAAACGTAGATACTTCTATTAAACAGTAACGTAGAAAGTTTTGTCAATTTACATCCATTACAATTAGAAATATCTTCTATTTTCAAATTTCCTAATGCTCTTGTAGAAACTAAGAATTTTAAATGAGATGTTGAAACATGACCAATGCAAGAATGTCATAAATAAAGATAAAAGATAAATGACTCAAACGAAAAATCAACACTAGAAACTGCAATTTCTGATAATTTAAAACTATCCAAAACATAGAGTTCCCTTACCTATGGTCATTTTCAATCAGCTTATGAGAATGTGGTCCTGCACATAATAAATAAAAGAAGAAAAATAGACTAAATATCCAAATTCACATAATTGACTAACGAAAGCAAGATTTAAAGTAAGATCAGGAATATGATAGACGTTATAGAGAGACAAACAATGTCTATCAATAGAACCAATAACTGCTATAGGCATAAGAATACCATCAAGAGTCACAACTGACACAATAAACTTGGGAGAAAATGAAACAAAGGATGATAAATTAGGTGGCATATGATGAGAAACCCCATAATCTAAGATTCATGAAGAGGATGATATACATAAAGAACTGGAAGATAACAAACCTATAGGAGAGGTACGCCTTGCATGTGGCAGTGTTGTATTTGACTGTGTCGCTAGAAACTTTTGAAATTGCTCAAACATGAGTGGATCTACGGATGGTGCATTCAATTGCACACTAATAAATTGAAGAGAATCATATGAACTTCCATCCATTGCAAAATAAGCAAATAAATACCAATATGCAAAATATACAATATCGAGGAAGCCAAAAATGCTAGTACTTTTAGTCCTTGAATATACCCCCTAAATTTCATATTCGCTAGTGGTCTTGCGTTTTAATTAATCTCGTATCTTTACTCATTGTACGTATCCTTCCACTTGACACCTCAATTTAGTTATCGATTCTGAAGCACATATGGATGTCAATTGATCAATTTTGTACAAACTTGTTTTCCTCCAACTTTGGATTGCAATCCTCACTTAGGACAACCAAAAGGTTTTTCAACAATATCTAGATGTCATTCTTCGTTTCAAATTATCCAATTCGTGTAAAGCTATTATTTTGTCATAATCACAACTTGCATTCCTTAAGGCCTGCTTGGGAGTTTTATTTTCATCGATATTGACCGATTTTGGGTGACACCGTTTATGAGTTAATAAAATCGACACTTTTTAGTATGGGGCATTGATTTTTAATGATTTAAAAATCACTCAAAATCGGGGTAGTGTAATATTGTTCAATTCTCCCAACTTATCAAATCGACAGTTTTCAACCGTTTCTTAAAGCCTGTTTGGTTGGGCTACTAATCAAATTAAAATTGAAAATATGACCGTTGTTGGGTCCCACTCGTCTAATAAAAGTCAACAATAACGGCTAGTTTTTCAATTTTAATCCGATTTTAATCTCTACCAAACACCCTCTTAATACGTTTGAACTATATATAACAATTTTATACTTTATTAAAGCCTGTTTGGTTGGGCTACTAATCAAATTAAAATTGAAAATATGGCCGTTGTTGGGTCCCACTCGTCTAATAAAAGTCAACAATAACGGTTAGTTTTTCAATTTTAATCCAATTTTAATATCTACCAAACACACTCTTATACTTTCTTCTGGATTTACTCAATAAATTAATTATTTACAACTAGCATATTTTGTTAAAAAGTAACTTAAAAATAAAAACATATTAATTAAAACTCTTTATAAGCAAAAAATTACACTATAATCAAAAAATTACTTGTATGATAAAATTCACTTTTATTTTAAAAAAATTAAAATACTTATGAGAAAAAATTACTTTTATTAAATAAATTTGTTTATAAAATGAAAATACTACTAATTAGAAAAAAATTAACTTAAAAATTATTTTCAAAATACAAAACTAACTTATAATTATAAACTTCACTTGTAAGTAAAAATAATAACTTAAAATTGTAACATAGTATCACTTGTAAGAAACCAAAAACTAAAAATTTCACTAAGGAGTATATATATAATTTTATTCATTTTAAAAACTTTCTAAATTAGTGGATAACAAACTCACAAGAATAGATTGGACTGTTTTATAAACCGCTACTAAAACCACTAAAAACCAATTCGATCATAAACGCTAGAAACCAGTACTTTAAAAACGCTCATAACCATTACCTAGAAATTCCCAAGCAGCCCTTAATGTAGTCCTTCTACTCGTTTCAATTTTCCTTTTTTATTGTTCTTATTTCTTTTTTTTTTTTTAAAAAAAATCTCTATAAAATTCTGTCCACGTAGAAGCCCATTAAACTAAAGCCCATCCTTTAAGACCCAAGACAATCTCCGTATCTTATCTTAGCCAAACAAAAGAACAGAAATGCAAACACCACAAAAAACCCTAACCCAAATTTCGACCCACACTAGCTCAAATCAGTTTAGCATTGAACTCTAGATCGTCGATCCGCATTCTGCAGCCAGCCACCACGATCGCCGCCATATACACTACCGCCACCAAACACCTGGGAACCACCACAGCAAAAAACAGCGAATACAGCCAATCACTACATAGACGTCTATCTTAGGCTAAACTATTAGGCACTCACTACATAGATGTCTTAAAAACTCCCAAGCTCGTCTCTTACCTGCATCCACTTGCTTACCAATCTAGGAGCCCATGGAGACAACGTTGAGGTCGACCTCTTTGGCGATGAATACCATGATAGAAGGTGGCCTCTCTTACACCTTTCCCACCCATCCACACACACTAGGCACTACATTGAGGATGATTCTCATGTCACTAGGAAATTCAAACTAGAGTCACCAACCTTTTACGACGTCTTTGAACCTGAGGTGTTTCTCACTTGCCTTCATGCGCGGGTAAAGTACTTTGATTTATGACATGCATGACCCCCAGTGTGCCCATTTCAGGCCCTATCATTGAAGGAGACAAAACAAAATTAAGACCCACTTGTTAGATTACTTCCTCAACCAATTATAGGGTTCTTCCACTATAGTTCAGTAGATGACTCATTTTGAGGCATTGATGTTTAGGGTGTGTTTGAGCCACATTTTTTTGGAAGAATGTATTCTGGAATAGTAAATTTATGGAGAATGCGTGGTTGAAAAAAAGGAAAAGTTATTGATGTGATGGAAAATATTATTTTATTGAAAAATGCATGGTTGAAAAAGAGTAGAA
>CAIGRO010008401.1:0-14033 GCA_903798355.1 Fraxinus baroniana
TCCAATAATCAGGTAAGTGAAAACACGACTTCAGCTTCATCAGTCCACGTTTTTACACCATTAAAACATAACAAGATATTGGGCTGGACTTCAACCCAACTAGGCTAGCATAAATTTGGCCCAAGGTCATTGCATCATTGTGCCAACATTTTTCCCTTCACCCTATTTCGAGGTACAATAAACACTATGCCATTGAAGTCAAGAAAATTCGGTTATAGTACCATTTTCAAGTTCAATATTTACTCCAATTATGGCATCTCGAAGCAACCAATCAAATGTGTGTTCAACAAAGAACAAACAAAAATTTGATATCACACCCCCTGCTGCAGATCTAAATCATATATCTTCTCTCAGATCTATATGGGTGCAGAAATTTACACCTACATCGTATGTTCTGAAACGTCAGTTGTCATTGGGTTTCTGTCAAACCCCAACAGATAGGCGCTTCATCTAAGTTTGTGGAGGTTATCAAACCCAAAAAAGAAATGTCCAAACGGTAGTAACTTATCAACAATAAAGTTTAAATTAGGAGTAAATTCACACCAAACTGTCGTAGGAATTTTGCATCAATTATTAGAATCTCATATTGTTTGAGAAAATATAAATGATCCACCTAATAAGGTGAGGGCAATCCTCCCCTAATAAGTCGATTTTATTAGGTGGAGTTAGGCTCAATATTCCTAATATGGTATCAGAGTTAGACCCAATTATGCAATGTTGGATGCCACCCAATATCAATTTGTTTACAGTAATTTGGCATGATCCACACTGTACGTGAGGGGGCGTATTAGAATCCCACATTATTTGGAAAAATATAAATGATCCACTTAATAAGGTGAGGGCAATCCTCCCCTAATAAGCCGGTTTTATTAGGTGGAGTTAGACCAATATTCCTAACATCAATAAATAAAAATGTTAAAACTTTTAGTGATGTTGCTCAAGAAATGAAAAATTATCAACAGTGTAAAATTTTTAGGGGAACATTAATTACATAAATACATAACAAATCTGGAAATACTTTCATATCAAAAACGAATTTATGCACCCAATTCATAATTACATAAATTTCGGACATATATATATTTTTATTTTCAAAACATATACAGTATATAAGAAAGCGCAATATCACATAAATGTGAATCAATATCGCTACGAACCAAAAAAGGCGAAGGCTGATGTATCTTCCATAGATGACGGCGGAGAGAAATCTGTGTTAAGAATTCCAGCACTGATGCTAAAGTGTAGGTTAGGCACCTTAATTTTGAATTTCTTCTATTTGGAAAAGAGTAATTGAATGAATGCATAATATCTGGGAAATTCAAAAACATGAGTAACAAGAAATGAATTGGGCTATAAATTTGGAAGGTAGTATATTTAATTACTGTTCACATATTGCACAGTATTTTAAAGATATATATCACGACGTATATATATATATATATATATATATATATATATTTTTATTTATTTATTTATTTATTTATTTAATTTTATTTTTTAAGGGCAAATACCATTAGAGTTTGATTCAAGACCAAAAAAATCCGGCCCAAGCTTTGCACATTTTTAGAAATCGTGATTGGTTGGAGAAGCCGAACTTTTGTTATTATATTCGATTTTATCAAAAAATAATTTCAACCAAAGTTAATTTTAGTTGCAATCTTAGTTACTTTTAGAAATTGTTCCGAGTTCGTGCTTGCACAAGTAATTGAGCGTGAGAGACAATCGAATCGAAAGATTTGTGTTTGGTTCGGGAAAAGAATAATTGATTAACTTGAATTCATTTTCCTATTTACTGATCATCTAATTATAGTCTAAGCCCCTGTTTGTTTCCAATTATTTCAACAAGAAAATGATTTTTTTGACCTTTTTTTTTTCAAAAAAGTGGGGCCCACTATGACACGAAGTGGTAAACTATTGCAGCTCATTTATTGTAGCAACGATAAAAAATTTGCTAAAAAGTGGAAACAGAGAGGGCTTTCATAAAAATTACTAAAAAATAAATATCAAAAGGAATCTTAGTTTTTTATTCAACTCGTTCGTTAGTGCAATAACGTTAGCTTGCATGTGGGCATATGCCATCAATTATTCTTAATTCAGACTAATTAAAATGAGGTGAACTGCTAATCATAACAAAATCAAATAACCCAACTAGTTTTAATTAAATAAATTACTTAAATTTCTATAGATAATCATTATATGAAATCTTAAACGAAGATTCGGAGGGAAAGAAGGAACGAGTGTACAAATTATCAAACGACAATTAATTGACAATTTTGTTAAATTATTGACCTACTAAATTAAATTAAAGCATAATTGTGAAAGAAAGAATACACTGTAATTTATAAAATGTTTTCTATATAAAACATTTTTGTCTATTTCAAATGTAGGAAAAATATTTTCCAAGTATTCATCTTTTTGTGTCCCTAGAGTCAATCCTTTGACTTTTTATTTGTTTCGATTTGTCAAGGACTATTAGTTCAATGGGTCAAATTTTAGAGCGTGTAAAAGATTCTACTTGATTGTACAAAAATATTCATTTAGTGGTTTGCTCCACTTAATTTTGAAGTTATCCACGGCGTTTCTATTTTCTCCATACATATTAATATATATTTTTTACTTTAAAATAAATTCTTTGAACAACAATCATGTGGATAAATCAAGGAATTGACCTCAATCATCATAACACAAGTGACGTCAAGATCTACTCATAAGATGAATGTAATCACTGAAAAGAAGATTTTTATGGCTTTTGTATTTAAAAAATAGTGGTCAATATTTATAATTATTGCAAAATCATATACAATTAGGAAAATAATGTCAAAGAATAAGAAAGTTTCGTGGAGAGTTTATTGACTTTTATTCTCTCTTTTTACAACACGTTATCGGCACGAAAACTTAGGCCCTGTTTGAGCCACTTTTTCTTTTTATTCTCATTCTTATACTCATTTTTAACCACATTCTTCAATAAAATAATATTTTCTATCACATTAATAACTTTTTCCTTCTTTTTCAACCACATATTTTACATTACATCAATAGTAAAAATGCATTTTTTTTCCCCAAAAATGTGCACCAAACGAGGGCTTAATTCTTCAAAGTTTAGTAGAAATAGTTTTTTTTTTTTTTTAAAAACGCAATCACCATTCACTTGTATCAAAATTAATTTGATGGCATGTGAAATCTTATTTTACAATCCTTTACATATAAATTCTTTGTTTCGGTCACCATCATCATAACATGGTGACTTCTTCTCATATTCTTTTTTCGTTTGTATGTATACATGCAGCAACCCATTTAATTTGGTACATCCAAAACCAACTTTTATATTTCCAAAACTTTATTGTAATTGATAATCGTGTCCGTACAATTGATTAATTCTACCACCACCATGGACAATTGTGAAGCCACTATTTGTGTATAATTGTGCAACCACCTATTTAATTTCATTCATGTTTATCGTTCGATTAATTATCACATCCTTATTATTTTTAATGTGTAGAATACTTTATGAACTTATTATCCTTACATTTGTCTATTATAAAAAATTTATTGTTGTTCATGAAGTAACACAATATTATAAATTAATACTTATAAAGAACATTCCTTGCTCATGAAGAGAATAAATTATAATTTTCAATATTCCAGAAGAATATCTACAATTTATTGTTAGATCATTACTTATGAAAATAAAACTCTCAGATTCTGTTTGGGGTCATACCATATTACATGCTACGTGGTTCGTATGAGACCAACTGTATGTTATCAATATTCACATTTGCAACGGCATTTGGTCATGAACCTAATATTTCTCACCTACGAGTTTCTAGTTGTGCTGTTCAAATTTCTATTTCATCCCACAACGGACTAAAATGGGTCATTAACAAAGACTTGAAATTTATGTGGGCTTTGATTCACTATTTATCATTAGGTATCTTGAACATTTAACGAGTGATTTATTTAATACACGTTTTGTAGATTGTCATTTTAAATGACTTTCCCAATTTTGGGAGGAAAAAACTACATCTTGATAAATAAGGTAATTTTTTTTGGAATGAAACAACTCTATCTCGCTTTGATCCTCATAACAATCAATGTGAGCAATGTTGGAAAAATAATTCATTTGTAAAGAGTTACAAATCAATTAACAGATGTATTTGTTAACGCAAGAAAATTGACAAAGTCATATTACCAGTAGAAGATATTTCAGCAAAAATTGATGTCCCTACAAGACAATTTACTATAGCAAATAAATCTCAAATACACCAGAAGCGTGGTCAACTTGTTGGTTCAAAATACTATATACCTCGAAAAAGAAAAGTACAAGAGAAAAACCAACAAAAAACTTCAGAAGAAGTAATATTAGAAAAGATTGATCAATCAAATATTAAAAATATGGTCCTGAATAACCACAAGTGCCCAAAATAATGAGATTTCAATAAATATATGTTATCTCATAAATTATGAGAAATAAATAATGTTGTCATAGACAATATTTTCGCATTTAACATAGTTTGTTATTATGCAAAATAAGGTTCCTAAACCACAGACTGTTAAAGACTGTCAACATAGAAATGATTGACAAAAGTGGAAAGAAGCCATACAGGCGGAATTGAATTCCTTAGAGAACGAAAAGTATTTGAATTTGTAGTTCAAACACCTGAAAACGTAATCTATTTTGGATACAAATGAGTTTTTATACAAAAGAGAAATGAAAATAATGAAATTACAAGATATAAAGCCTGACTTGTAGCTCAATGTTTCTCACAAAAAAAATCAGGAATTGATTATGGGAAAACATATTAAAGGACTTAAAGTGCGATAAACAAATGATATATGCCCGAGAACTATATTCTCAATTATCATTATATGGATTAAAACAATCTAGACACATGTTGTATAATCGTTTCAGCAAATATTTGGATTATTTTATTCTCAATAGTCAGGATCTATTTTAGTGGAATATGCAGATGCAGATTATCTATCTGACCCACGTAAATTTGAATCACAAATAGGATGAAGTAATCCTTAATATCAACATTCTCAAATCAATCTAAAATTATTGCAATTCATGAAGCAGACTGAGAATGTATATAGTTGAAGAACATGACCCATTATATCCAAACATCATACGGATTAATTTCAACAAATGATAGTTCAACAATTTTGTACGAAGACAATGTTGTTTGTATTGTACAACTCAAATAAGGTTATATCAAATGTGACAGGACGAAACGCATTTCTCCAAAATTCTTTCATGCGCGTGAGTTTTAAAAGAGTGACGACATCGATGTTCAACAAATTCGCTTAAGTAACAATGTGGCTGATTTAATTACAAAAGTACTGTCAAGATCTACATTCAAAAAATTGGTTGATAAGAAGTCAACATCTACATTCAAAAAATTGGTTGATAAGATTGGAATGCGCAAAAATTTTCAGTTATCAACATCAGGGAAAGTAGTTGTACTTTTTTCCCTCACTTAAGTTTTATCCCACTGGTTTTTCCTAGTAAAGTCTTAATGAGATTTATCTTTAATGCTTCAAAATAACTATACTCTTTTTCCTTTGTTTGATTTTTTGTTTTATTGAGCTTTTATCAAATAAGATTTTAACGAGACAGAAATTTTGTAATGTGTCATTCAAGAGAAAGTATTATAAATGATAAATTTATTAGTGAATAACAATTGTAAACATACAACCCTAGAATTTAATACAATTGTATTCATAATCATACCCTATAAATATAGGGTGTTGATTCTCATTTTAATACATGTAAGTCTATTGATTTTTACTTACTCTTCTCTTTTTCTCTCTTTTCACACATGTGAAATAATATAATTAATATTTTTCACTTTAGTAGCATCATGCAAAGGCAATCTTATGATTTTGGGTAATGATTTGGGCAATATCTAAACAGGAGAATTGATTCATGTCAATGGGGATTATGTTTCCCTGAAAATTGTTAAACTTCAAACATAGGTTTTACGCAGTTGTTTAATTGTTTAAAATTTTAATTTCTTCATTAATTGTCACTTTAAAGTAGATATTCACATGAAATTTACAAATACATGATATCACAAACAAGTAATATAGTGTAATTAGAGTACGAAGTTGTATCTAGCTATGAATCTAATTAAATCTTGCTTTAACCGAATTAAGAGCTCGTATTGGTCACGGGTTGATAACTAACTAAATCAAACTAAAACTTGAATAAGAATTTTGGAGAAAAACTCGAATGTTGGAAAGGCACAAAAACTTCATTTTTGCGTGATAAAAACCTATCCACTTTAATTAAAATAATCACGTAATTTTAAATTCTCATTTATGATGAAGATTGATGTCCCTAAATTGTTTAACAATCTCCCTCTCGAGAGAAAATAAACATATTTTTGCTTATGAACTTTTTATATATCTATGAAAGTTATAAATTAGGAAAAATGCATTTTGAACAACCTAGCATCGATCGGAGATCACATAACATAGCAATATATAACTATATCCCCTATTGAACTCTATATTACTTATTATTTGATCTAAACATGCAATCATTTCTCGATCTCAACAGGGTACATAAATCATTTAACATTTGCCATATTGAAACGGTAACATCAATATAATAAGTAATCAATAAACAACCCATACTTGAACCCAAAAATGAAAAGTTGATCACTAAAGTTTCAAAAGCATGGTTACATCGTCGTCCTATCTACAAAGAGTTCAGCTATGCATATTTGAAATAAATACACGCATAAAAGTTGAGCTCGACATCACCGAGATAGAAGGAAAAAAAAAAAAAAAATAACCTAATTCTTCTTCTTCTTCTTCTTCATTGAATCACCATGCCCTATCTGTTTTCTTCGATTTAACAAAAATGTTATCGAAGCTCGGGGTCTATCCAACAGAAACAAAAATGGAGCAAAAATAAATTGATATCGAATTCGAAACACAAAGAAAGTATTTTTAAGTATTAGACAATACTAAAGAAGTAAAATTAGTTAAAAAATCTCATGTATCACCATGTTTAAATAAGTTTAATAAGCAATTGATTAGATGAATGAAATTAATATAGCAATATGAAGGGAGAAACAAGAAATTAACAGAAAACCTGACTGTCTGACCGCTTCTACTATAATAGATCTGTGTTGCAGCATCTGAACCTGTGGCCTCAAGCCTTGAATTAATTTGACAGCTTCAAATCACATAAATGACTCAAAGGTGGCAAAAATTAGTATTGATATAAAGAAAATTTACAGAAAAACTAAGGAAATAATTTCTTACTGTCTTCCATAAACAAGCGAGAAAAGTAAATAAGTCGATAATTGCTAATGCAGCATCATCAAGATTCTCATTGCTCGAGCTGGGCGGTGCATGTGAATCTTGATGAAACTGCATTTGCAAACAACGACTGTCCATAGACATCCATCCCATGATAATTAGGCCAATATATACCATTTTTGTCACTTGAGGGGCAGAAAATTCATATTCCAAGGTTGAATTATCTACAGGGTTGAAAACCCTAACTTACATAATAAACGAAGCATATAACAATCACACACAAACATGTAATTATGCATCATTCTCCTATAGAATACAGGAATTAAGGTAGTGGGTTTTTGATTTGTCTGTATCTTATACGGAAATCTAGACAAGAACTACTGCATCTTTCATGAACACCACGAAAATAATAAGATCCGATTGAAAAACATGATTTCTATGGGGAAAAAAATTAAGCAAGAAATCAAATACAGATGCATACATATATATACATACACATATATGTGAGAGTGAGAGAGAGAGAGAGAGAGTTTGGAGGAGGGCAGTGAGAGTAAAAGAAATATATAGTTGAGGGAGCAATATTTACCCCAGAAAATTGCTGCCAGAATTTACAAAGATCCTGGGGTGGTAGTATCTGTTTGTGATTTGTTTTTCTATTTTTAATTTTTCTGCCATTTTTCAATAAAAAATTGCAAGTGTTATTAGTATGAATTCTGACACCACTTTTTCTGTACAAATAACAAATGTTTCCAAGTACTAGGTTTTATTTCAAAGTATTGAATCCACATTTTTTACAAGTACATACGTTTTAATTGCATGAAATATTCACGACATTTATTTATTATTACATTTTATCTTTAACTTTTTTATAACATTCTTTTTTTCAACATTTAGTAATCAGCAAAATTTTATCTCTCGTGATTTTCGTCCAAAAATTCCATTAACGAGTTAAGAGAGATGTTTAGAACTTAATTTTTACAAACATTCGAGTCATTTTTTATCTATATATATTTCGAGGGATTCACAAGTACTATCAATCACCCTTCTGTATTCATTTATAATTTAAACCAAGCAAGTTTCACAATACTGTAGATGTTATAATTTTCTAAATTATTTCGAATTATGTGGGTATTGATAACATTATAAAAGGAGGGTTAAATTGTTAGAAAATGTAAAAACTTATACTTCTCCCAATGACTCCATACGTTCCTTATTGCATTATCTCTTTGACTCTAGCTTGGAAAAAACAAAAGGAAAATGAAAGATTCCTTTGCACTAAATTGCCCACCAAAGATGATGGCAAACAAGAAAAATAAGTTGATGGGACACAAAGGTATCATCTTGGGATTTTTCTTAATAATTATCAAAAATGTATATGTCTTGACTCCAACTGCCAAACTTATTTAATTGTAGTATGCCTTCGGAGAACTTGGTTGGTTTACTTTAGCATCTTTTTCTATTCGGTCATCCTACCCAGATGTCACATTCAGATTCGTGGCTGAAAAAGTTTGGCGTATATCGTTAATGACTCAAAAGATTATGGAATAATTATAACAAAAGTCTCAAACCTTTGAAACATTAACAGACTTTCATCAAACTTTTAATTTGTTGCGGCTGTCACCTCTAACCTTTCCAACCATTGCATGTGAGACCATTTGGATGATTTTCATCCATTCTTCCATCAGTTGACTCAAGAATTAAGTTTGACAAAAATTTTAATCAATTAAAAGGAAGCAAAATGATAAATATCTATTAAATAAATTAAATAAACAAATTAATAAAGGCAAAGAAAAGAAAGGATCTCTTCTTTGCTCAACCTCCACCCCACCCCCATAGCAAAAAATCACATCGTTAACAGAGATTTTCATTCCACATTTCTCAATTCCAGACTAAGAAATGGCAGTGGCTGGCGCCACCGTAAAGCCACTTCCTCAATTGCGTCCTTCATCCTCTTCTTCACCGGAAATCTCCCCTTTTACAAAGATAAATTATCCCATCAATTCCCCGAGAAAGTTGGTTTTAAAAAAAAGCAAGAAATCAATACTTTTTTGCCGCTGCACCAGCAGTCACGATAACAATAGTAACACCAACACCAACACTAGGAGAGATTACAGTTCTTATTCTTCTACTTGTTCTTCATCATCTGCCGAATGAGATTGGGATAGGTGGATCTAGAGACGGCCCTGAAGGTGCTCGAGTTGAGCGACCACACAGGCCTCATCATTATAGGGGCACCCAAAAAAATTGTTATTTGTATATAATATGTATAATTATATATTTAAAATACTTATTAATTTTAAAATTAAAATTTTTAATTATTATGTTAAGTTAAAGGAAACGATATTTATGAAAAAATGAGTTAAAAGATAGACAAATGATTCTTTTTATTTAATATTATTGTATTTCTTATTCATAAATACATATCATAATAAAATATTTTTATTAAAGTAAGGGAAATGATTCAAATGGTTTAGGCTCATTCATAGCTATTTTCAATGTATTGTGCTTAACTATTTTATTTATAAATTATTTCCTTATTAATTGTATGCATTTGACTGGATATGATATGCAATTATATAAGATACTAAAATTAGGAATAATGTAATTAAATAGTTATAATTTTCTTAAATAGTATTTTGCTTTAAATAATGTCAAGGAAAAGGGAAAAAAGACAATATATATATATATATAGGAAGAAACATTTTGATGAAAATGTCACCATAAAGGATGCACAATCAATTGAAGATTCTTTCATAATCAATTATTTCCTTTATATAGCAGATCAAGCAATTGAATCACCTGAATGAAGTTTCGATCAATTCAATTAATATGAAAAAAAAAATTGAATTTTTATTTTCTTTTGACTAGTTAAAACACATTGTGTGATGTTGATTTGAAATGATATTGTAATTATCTTGATATTGTTCTAAGACATGCAAGTTTTTGCGATCTTGATGGCAAAGATTTGTTTTAAGAGTTAAAAATTTTGCGAAATCTTTTACCAAAAAAAACAAAGATAGTTTTTGATATATTTAACTTATTCGAAATACCAAAAGGAATAAAGACAACTTTTGATATATTGACTTATTTGAAAATATCGGATAGCTTTTTTAAATACATTTATTGCTTATAAAATATTGCTGAACGAAATTTTCTCAAAATTGAAGTTATTAAAATCTTATTTACGATCAACTATGATATAAGAACGATTGAATGACTTAGCTTTAATATCTATTGAACAAGATTGGCTAGAAATGAAAGTTTAATTACTTAGTTTGTTTTAGAAATACGAGAAGAAACATTTTTACATGATTTATTGTATTTCAAAGTTTACATGTAATATTTGATGTTTCTGATTTCAAAGTTATCTCATGTGGAATTGCATGAAAAGTTTAGGAGCTTAAATAGTTCTTTATTAATGACATGACTTTTGATGAAGTCTGGAAGGTTTTTTGAAATTTATTTGTACTTTTCTTATTCACGACATTTTAAAAAATAAACGGTATTTAAATATTATAATTTTGCGATGATATAATATTATTGAAATATTTATATTTTTTTATTTCATTAAAGGGGCACCATTTTAAAATGTCGTACATGGCATCCAAAATCTCAAGGCCGGCCCTGGGTGGACCCGTCATTTTTCTGAGATTGAGCAGGCGGAGAGTTATGGTGGAGAATTAAGGGAAAATAANCTGGGTGGACCCGTCATTTTTCTGAGATTGAGCAGGCGGAGAGTTATGGTGGAGAATTAAGGGAAAATAAAAGGTTATTTTTTTGGAAGAGCCACAATGGTGGTGGAGGTGATGGTTGCTATTGAGTTGTTGTGGTTCGATTTCAATTTTGAGGATAGAAATCAAGGGGGAAAATGATGCATCTTATTGTAATCCAGTGGAGGGAAAGGTGGCGGGGTGGTGGACGGTGGCAGTGGTTGGTAGGGGTGGGGTTTGTTGATGAAGAAGATAGTTTTTAGTTTTTCATTTTATTTTTTTGGTTTTTGATCTAAGTTTTTATTTAGTTTATGAAAAAAAAATATTAAATTACTGTTTTGCTCTTTTAAAATTAATTAAAATGTCGTCAAAATTAATTTTTTTGGGTCAACTGACAGAAAAATAGATGAAAACCATCTAAAAGGGCCTCACATACAATTGTTGGAAAGGTTAGAAGTGATGACTGCAACAAATCAAAAGTTTGAGGAAGTATGCTAATGTTTCAAATGTTTGGAACTTTTGCTTCAATTATCCCAAAGATTATTATAAGAAGGCATTAGTTTCTATTTAACAATTAACTATATTTATCAAAAAAAATTATAATCACACCATCCAAATTAATGGTTGTCTTATTTTGTATTTATCAATAATTATAGTCATACCAGCCAAAATAATGGTTTTTTTTTTTTTTTTGTCAAATATATTTTTCCTTGGTAAGATTCGAGTTGAAACAGGTTGTGTGCCTCTCTCATGGCAGACAACCTAGTACAAAAAAACTGGGCCTGTCCACTTCAAATTCTTGAACGTACCCACCATCAAATGCTGAGACAAGATTCTATATCCTAATCATGTTCGGCTAAGCTTAAATTATTAGTTATAAGTTAATAAGTTTTAAAACAAATTATTTCTATGAATGAAAGAGAGAAATAAGTAATAATGAAGCAAGAATTAATTTTATAATTTTTTATTTATTTTTTACTTAAGCAAAGACGAGAAAATTGGATTCTTTTTCAAGTATCTTCTTATACTAATTGTGTGCTCTTCAATTCTCATTATCATCATCAATTTATAAAAAGCTTGCGAGTCAAACTTTAATTTTAAAAAAATTACACTTTCGTATAAGATGTACGAGATTAACCAGATCCAATAATTATTATATTTTAATGAAATGCTTCCACAAAGAAAGTGCTAAACACGTAGTAATGATTAATGAATGTGATTACCAAAAACTTGTTCGCATGAAACTCACAATTGCACATGATCGCTGACAAGTGATAAAATTGATGAGTTGAGAGTATCATCCTACTGAGAATAAATTCAATTCAAGTTTACAAATTTTTAACCAGATTCGAAGTTAGCCAACAAAAGGAATTTGTAGTTGATAACTATTCTAAATTAATCTACTAAAGTTTGTAAAATTTGAGTTTTCTATTTATATGGAATGAGTGTGTTGGATTATGAATCCATCTATTATTATTTATTTTAATTCTTAATCACATGGATAGTATTATTCATGCATTTTTGACAATCAATAATTCTATTGTAATTAATTCTCTTTTCCAATACAAATTAAATTTATTCTAGTCACGATCTGAATCTATTCCTAATTCGAATTCGAATTAATAGAACGCATTCAATTGCACAATTATCTCAAATATTGCACACGTAATAGACATTATTCATAACACACGTGATAGACATTATTCATAATATCTATTGCACTTATATTAATCAAGCAGTATTCTAGACATATTGTGATTCTCTCAACACTACAACAAGCAACTATCTATTTAATTGATGATCAAACAATCCAATAATAAAATTATGCATGTAAGATTAATCAAGAAAAATAAGAATTTAACTAACTACTTGTTAAGATTAATCAAGAAAAAACAAGAAGTTAACTAACTACATGTTTTAAATTAAAAATAAATAATAAATGTTTCATCTTTATTCAATACATAAGAAGAATTAGTCTTGCACGTTATTATATAAATTACACAAAAAGATTTAGAAAAACAACACCCGAAATTGAAAACAATGAATGGGAAATGAAAAATCAATTTCTTTTTCGTTAATTTTTTGGCCTGGATTTTGAATCTTCAATTTCTTGTGTTGATTGCCATTAAATCTTGTGTTAGCCTCCTTTTTATGGTGAAAAATACGGTTTTGATATGTTGTGTCTAGTTCTCGCAGCCCCTTGTAGGTTAAATAATAGATTGAATTTTATTTTCATAAGAATTTGGATCAAACTAGAAACTTAGTCCGTTCAACCCCAAAAAATGGCTAGCGCGCACAAGTTCCTTCAGTTCGCCCCTTAGCAACTCTCAATATTTTAGTCATAACGTTCTCTACAGATATCCGATTGAAGTGATTCAAAATGTGTTCAAAATTTAATTCAAAGGGCTATAATTCTTATAAAATTACAATTTTTCCAATTCGAATGTTTGATATCTGAAAAATGGGTTTCAAGTTAAAGTTAAATATCTGGAGTATAACTTTTTCTGCTGGAAATTGATTTATGGAAATACTTCAACTATATTTCACTCATTTGTCCTCCAATTGATCCTATATGATCTTTAATCATTATTTTGTGGTCCGAATCAACTATTAGATGTTTACACTTTGATCCCTAAACTTTGAATTTCCTTCTTTTTCGTATGTTTTTCATTCCTTTCTTCCAAATCCTCCAATTTGCATTGAGTTCAACTTAACAAACATAATCAACATAAAATTAAGTTATAACTCATTCAAATCACTAACAAATGTTTTAATTTAATAGTCTAAATAAGCGTAAAAAAATATACTATCAAATGCCATTACCACAAGGTTAGTGATTGACTAATTTTGTTTATGAGTTCAGAATTATAATATTTGTCCTAATATGTGTGGGACTGGTACGATTAGGAGTCAGGCCCATTTGGTGTTGGGAGGTTTTTCAAACTGACATTCGTCAACTGGCCTTTTTAAGTTTTTGTTAAAAAGTCAATTTTATCCTTAATGAAATGGGTTATTTATTGCATAATAGGTCCTCAAGTTTAGAATAATTTT
>CAIGRO010008472.1:0-13011 GCA_903798355.1 Fraxinus baroniana
CGAAAAATCCTGGGTCCGCCCCTGAGTGGGCTCCTGAGTAGAGGGAGTTCAAGTTTTTTTTTAAGTGTACAAATTTGCATTAACTTCAAACGGTGTCAAGTGTGTGTTTTTATAGTTGAATACAATGGTTAGAGGCTGTTAGATGATAAAATATGTGACCTCATCTGCCTAACTTGTACATCACGTCCTAACTGTCAATTAATCATGCCATTAATATTAAGATCTTCAAATATTGTCTTTCTGCCATCAATGGTACAACGTAGGTCCATAGCGGTGGCGCCAACAGTACTGTCATATCAACCCCTTCTCAATCGCATGGGTTCGGATAGGTTGACTTCCCCTACCGAGGGGGATTCGCGTGGGATATTTGCAGACGAGGTCGGATACGCGAGCTCCTTCCATGTGTGACACCGGGTCGGCCAACCCTCGCACAACGTGTGGGTTCATTTACCTGTCAGGTGGCGTGTTTATCTTACGATTTATTTTTATGAGTAACATCAGTCCCCTAAGTCCAGGTATTATTATTCATATAATGCATGGACTTTACGTGGTTCGTCAAGCGATGGGGGACGGTTTCTAGTATGTTAGCTAGGGGTTTAGGGACTCCTCATTGGGTGAAGTGCTTGTTTCTAAGCAGCGAAATAGCAAGGACGGACCGTCAGACGTTCCCTTAATAGACCTCCAGTGAGAGTGGAGACCTTGACATATTGTGGACCTAGAAACTACCAGAATTGGATTGGTATCTGGACGAACCGGGAGTGGGAGATGCGGAGTATATGTGGTTCTTGGTCGAGGCACATGTGCGAGGCATATTGCGGTTTAAGATGCGCTGATTCCCGGTGAAGGATAGCTGGATATTCCAGTCATTTCCAAGACTTGAGCAGCGCGTGCATTCATTGCGCAATGATTATGCCAGCGCACTTTCGCCCATGCAAACACGATTTTTGGATGCGTGCCAGACACAAATCCATCATGGCCCTTCATTTGAATTAGAACGGGCGCCCTTTGGTTTTGACATGAACGGAGGGTTTACACGTGGATGGCCCAAATTAAATTTTGAGGAAGCAATCCAACGACAGGGGTTCGTTCATAAAACCTATATAAAAGGTAGAGAGCACTTTTTCGTCTCTCTTCCATTTTCTGAAATTTCGCAAAGTTAGGTTTTTGGAATTTTTCCATCCGAGCCTCCTACCTTTTGTCGCATCCGGCAGTCTGACCGTGTCTTTCTGTTTTGCGATTCTCCAAGGCTTGGGTTTTTAGAATTCGTGTAAGTATTTTTCTTCGTTGGGTTGATTTCCGTCTTTTTCTTCCAACTGAGATGGCTTCTTCATTAAAAATGGGTGATGTCGGGGGGTCTTCAAGGGCAGACATGGCCCTTATTTGCGTCGAGGCTGGTATTCCCCCAGTTACTCCCACTGAGAAGATTATGGATGCGACGGGGGGCCTCATAGTGCGTGGATGATGCAGGAAGGGCCCATAGATTATAACATTAGGTAGAGAACCTCCTTGTGGCCCACAGATATAAAAGAACATGAGCTTGAGGGGTATAGGAAGTCATATAGAATCCCAGATGACATCGAATTGTTGTCACAGACCCAGGAGGAGAGAGCATATTTTCCCCGGCAGGGCTGTGTGGTAGTGAGCGAGGCGATGCTAGCGGAGAGTTCAAAGCTACCTCTACACCCATTCTTTAAGTTCATCCTTAGGCATTACAACATTGCCCCTACGGCCCTACTCAACTAGTTCCCAATGCCTGGAGCCAGTTAGCAAGGGCCTTTCTTCTTGGACAGAGGTTACCCTTTGTCGGGGATATGCCTCCTCATGTATTTCAAACCCTATTTCAACCTCGAACCTCTAGCGGGGGGGTCGACTATAAGGGGTGGTACTGTATCAATCCTTGGGGATCACATTTCCCCTTCATCTGGGGGATCCCAAAAACTGAAAATCATCTTGGTTTTGGGTTACGGGTCGCTGGCAGACTGTGGAAGGGGATGTTGTCCCAAAGATAACAGTGCCGACCCAATATCACAAGTACAGTGAGTTGTGTTATTTTTGTTTCTTATTTCGATTATCTTATTTCGTACCTGCTTGGGTTAATGTGGGGTTCGCACAGCTGCAGTTGAACGGTTTCGGCTCGAGCCACCTGAGTGGAACGCAGTAAGGGCAATCTACGGACTCCCTATTGAACGGAGAAGCTTTAAGAATTTGATTGCTAAGAGAAGTTTCTTCGTCACTCATTCCTTGATGGCGTCCAAAGGTAACATTATCGATCCGGTTCTACTCTTTACACTTCCATTATCACGGTTCGTCTAATCTTCTGAGGTGCCCCTCTTACAGGTCAGAACGATAATAAGGAACGCGTGAAGCTCACTTTGTTCGACTTAAAGAGCCTCGGGGAGGCCCAGAGAAAGAAGCCTTTAACTAAAGGCTCGCCTTCCTACAAGAATCAGAGGGATGAGCTGGCCCGCTTGTCCAAGACAAATCCCCCCGCCTCTTCCTTCCAAGGCCAATGAGAAAGAGAGAGGGAAGGGGCAAACAGAGGATGAGGTATCCGTGGATAAGCCTCCTAAGAGAAGATTGGTTCTTTCTAAAAACGTCGGTCCCCCACCTCCACCCAAACGTCAAACTACTCTGGGGGAATCGCTGAAAAGGTCTATGGTGGTTGAGCCTATTTCATCATTTAAAGCGACGGAGGGTGAAGAGGTGACGGAGGAAAGACCTCCTTTCAGAGGAAGAAGAAAAAGAGACCCACCGACTCGAACATTCCGAGTGAAAGGAAGGCCCAAAACTTCTTGGAAGGGTTAACTGATGAAATTGCCACAGCGGTTTTGGAGATGCTTCCGGTGGAGGCCCAAGGGGTGGCGAGCCTGAGCCATAAATATTGGACGGATAAATACTCCACCCATGCTGAGTCCAGTGACATAGCGGGCTTGATGGAGGCCAGTCTTCCTATGCAGGCTCGTTCCCAAAACTTCTTCGTTACTGCCCAAATGGATGTGAGGCGGATGCAGCAGGTTGTTAATGATTACTCTCAGTGAGCTCAAAATGCTCCGTCATTAACTCCAATGCCGAGGCCTTTGTTGCCAAAAAGGCTTCTAAAGCTTGCAGAGTCCAAGGTAGAGGCACTTTCTAAGGAGAACAGGGAACTGAAAGATGAGATCCACCTCTGTCGGGTCGACGTTAATACCTTGACGAAGCGTGTTGAAAATTCAGACAATCTTCAGAAGATCGCTTCATCAACCCTAGAGGAGGCCAACAAAGAGAGGAAAGTTGAAGGCTCGTGTTGACAAGTTGCAAGCTGAGGCGTCGAACTTTGATGAAAGGTTGAAGAGAGCCGAGGATGCAGCGATTCATAACTATGTGGCCCACTTCCATGAAACCGCGGAATATGATGGACTGGAAATTCATTAGCGGAGGGTCACATATGAGGAGGTTTTTACCAAATTGATTGAGGTGCATCCTCAGTTAGATTTATCTCTTCTAAAGGATGAGTTCTTGCCGGCAGAGCCTTCGACCCTTGTGATCAAAGGTGACGGGGCGGCGGCTTCCAATGTTTTTGAAGGGTCCCCAAGGGAGGAGGTAGTGCGTGTGGATTAGATTCCTTGTATTAATTAGCCTTTCCTTTGTAAAGTTTATTGTTTGAAATGCAATTGATTTTGTGCTTGTCCCCCATGATTCAAAGTTGTTGGTGCTTCCTTTGTAATATATGCCTGCAAATAATAGTAGACGGCGCCAATCTGTTGACCCCGTAAAATGGTCCAACAGAAATTAATTCCAAGAGTTTCTTGATTTGCAACGTAATTATTTTTATGATAAAAATGGGGGGTCGGCTTTGAGGAGTGGGCTTCTGAGTAGAGAGAGTTCAAGTTTTCTTTTAAGTTTACAAATTTGCATTAACTTCAAACGGTGTCAAGTGTGTGTTTTTATAGTTGAATACAATGATTAGAGGTCATTAGATGATAAAATACGTGGCATCATCTGCCTAACTTGTACATCACGTCTTAACTATCAATCAATCATGCCATTAATACTAAGATCTTTAAACATTGCATTTCTGTCATCGATGGGACAACGTAAGTCCATAGCGGTGGCGCCAACAGTACTGTCATATCAACCCCTTCTCAATCGCATGGGTTCAGATAGGTAGACTTCTTCAACGGGGGGGATTCGCGTGGGTTATTTACAGATGAGGTTGGATACGCGAGAACCTTCCATGTGTGACACCGGGTCGGCCGACCCTCGCACCACGTGTGGGTTCATTTACTTGCCGGTGGCGTGTTTATCTTACGATTTATTTTTATGAGTAATAGATGTGATAAAAATTATTATTTTATTGAAAAATATATAATTGAAAATGAATTTTGAAAAAATGTGTACCAAACTTGGGCTAATTCAAAACCAATCCTTGGGCTAAAACATGAAAAATAAAATTTCGTACATAAAATGGCACAAAAACTGAAGTTTATTTCAGCGACTGCTCCGTTTCCGACAGTTGTTCCAACTCTAATGAATATTCCGTCGACAACTCAGGGCACAGGTCACAGCTTAGGTCACAAGTCACAGCTCAAGTCACAAATCACAATGCATTTTTGTTTGTTTATAATGATTAATAACATGATAAACATGATAAGGCTCATGTCTCACATTATTGTTAATATTCATAGTCGCTCACGATTTTGTTCATAGTCTCATGTTATTTTCAAATGGCCGCAGCACAGGTCAGAATATTTTTGCACATGGCTCAGATTCTTGTTAGTAGTCACATGTTTATTTTAAATGGCCACAGCACAGGTCACAGAATATTTTTACATATGGATCAGGTTTTTATTGATAGTCACAGCATAGGTCATAGAATATTTTGCACATGACTCAGGTCACAGCACATGGCTCAGGCTATACATCACCACCTCACCACCACCACCGTCTTACCTGCCCTAACCCTACTCCGCCGCTACTACCACAGCCGGCAACTCACCACAACCACCATCACTAACGTCACCAACATAGCCTCACCAATCGACGGCAAACCAAAAACCGCGCAAATCCGCCACCACAACGCAACCACTACCAAAAAAATGAATCGAAAAATACTCGTCAAAACTCTCGCAGTCAAAACCACCACCACCATCTCCCACCACCGCAACCCACCACCGCGTCACAACCCACCAGATCCACCACCTCAAAACTCTGCAAGCAAATAATTCGTTCTGTTATTCAACTAAGTGAGGTCGCTCTGAGGAGACATTGAGACAACTAGACCCAGGAAAATGGCAGCATTGTGCACGGCAGCGATGCTTGTGTTGGTGCCACTAAAAGGCACGACGATCGTGTTGGTGCCGTTCTCGCTGGTAAAGAAAATGGCGAATGGAGGAGAGATAGAGAGGAGAGGAGGTGGTACATGGCTGCCTCTCCAACAATCATCGAGCCTCAACTCCGCTGCGCAAGATCAGAGAAAAGTCTAGATCGCCACATTGTTGCACCTCCGACGTCGGAGAAAGTTTAGATCTACACATGGTTGCGCCTCCGACGGTCGTCGAGCGTCAACTCCGCTACACAGAGGTGCGCCTCCGACTCCGGGCCTCAAAGCTGGAGTTGTGATTGGTGTAGAGAGAGGCGACGGTTTATAGAGACAGGATGGAGAAAAGTAGAGAGAGAGAGAGAGAGAGAATTTGATAATTATAGTTTGTAACGTGTATTGCAGTATATAAATTAATTTTTATAATATTTAATTAAATATAAAAAAAACATGTATCTATATATAAAATATCTGATTTTTGAAAATTAAATCTTGATATCTGATTTTTGAACTTGGATCTCCAAAAGTAGAGATTTGGGTAATTTTCACTTTTATTTTTTTAGATAATTTGAACAAGAAATAAAAAACAAGAAAATTTAACAAATAAAAAAGTGATGAGCCTGCCCACGCCCATGGGCAGTCTTGTGAAGCTGCAGGCTTTACTTGCCGATCTCAGCTCGGCCCATGGGCTCATGGTGGCCTGATCTTTGGGCCTATTGCCACCACCAAAAATTACATGATACATTCTTCCTCCATAAATAAATAAATTTAGCTCACTCTCAATGCCAATGTCACCATAATTTTCTTAACATTACAAAGCTTTCCCAGAGGAGATACAGATCACATTACAAAAGGACTACATATATACCCATTGGAACCTAAGGATTTCTCCATTTATGGATTTAGTCCCAAACCAAACTTCTGTCAGAAACTTGAAAATTAAGAATTTGTACAATTAATCACATTTCTTGAAGTTGGAAAGCCTCTCGAAGATATCCCCAGATCATAATCCAAAATACTCTACACATATACATCTTTCTTACAACAAACTCGTACTCATGGGATTTGCATAGAAATGCTCTCTGCAGATTGACTTTGGGCTTTTAAAGCGATATCCAATAAGGTCGCTCAGAATGGCGGGGGGTGGAGTTGATGTTATCTGATGCATCTTGCGGGTAATGATGTGATTATCCATAATCATTATCTCTAACAGCTTTCGGCAGCTCTGAAAAGGAATTTAGTTTTGACAATTAGTACTGTTTATATCATTCAAGGCAATGATCACAAGTGTAAGCTGCATTGCCAAAAATTTGCAAGTTAGATATCTAAAAATATCCACTTTTCTGTTAATTTAATGTGCAGAAGTCGTAAATAAAACCATAATCAAAATATCATCTTTACTTCTCCTAGACCTCAAAATGATAAATTGAACACTTGAACATTCTTCCCCATTTCTCTTATTTCTTATCCATCATCTACATTAAGTTTTATTATTTTTCCTCTCATTATACTATCTGCAGGTTTGTTAAGTAGTGTTAATCAAAACAAAAATGCAATGTTGTTGTTCAACATTTTCAAATATTACTTGAGCAGCTGAAGCAAGAGGTTTCCAAGAAAACGATTTATGCATTTTGAAGAATAGCATTTCAGACTAAAACCATACACTCACTCTTTGACATACATGATGACTAATTTCAGAATTGTTAGCGCACTTTGTTGCTGCATACCATCTTAATACTTCACAGGTTTTAAGTGAATTATGGTTTTATCATAATTTGTGGAAAATTAGTACCCCATCCAGATGATCCCTCTAGCAGTCCATGATCTTAAATATACAATGATTAAGTTCCCAAATAGGAAGATCTTTTATAAATTCCTCAACTCGAAGCTCATAACATACCTGAGGATTCAGAGCCTGCATCTTGTTTATGATATCGTCCTGGAACAATAGACAAGACATGTCAAAATTGAGAAATAGATTACAACTTTTTTATACAAAACAGATTATAAGGAAGCTGGTTGAGTTAAATGATTTGACCACAACTAATAGACCAATCTAATGATTAATTGCAAAGATGGAGCAAGTAAACTTATACTTAAAGCTTTACCACATACAGAAGGTTTATTTACCCATATTTATTTACAACAACAAAAGAAGCATTATTCCCATATATACTTGAAGACTAACATCATTAGAAGCTAAAAACACGATAAACGCAAAAAGAAGTAAAACACCACAGGAGAAAGCATCTAAAAGAATTTGCAAGCCATCAGTAGTGCATAACCATAAACTAGAAATGGTTCACTAAAATTAAGGCAGTTCAAGCTCAGTTTTATTGCAGCAAGTTGAAATCACTAACATTTTTTAAACAAATAAACCCATAATTTAGATCAAATGTTCTGCAGCCAAAAAGTTAGTGCACACCAAAATCTTGTCTCAAAATAAATACCTCCAATATCCCTGGATTTTGCATCACGATACCAAGAACACGGCGTACAAGACCCTTGTAAACAAGTTCATTTACAGTACCATCTCCGTTCATCCATGGCAGTATTGGCCTATATGTCTGAGAATCAACGGAATGGAGTCTACACATTTCAATTCCTTCATCCATTTTGGGAGGGATAACTTCAGAATGCTCATAAGCTGTAATCTTATCCTTGCTTTGAATTTCAGTAGAAGGATCAGAAACATCTTGAGGTAGATTTAAAATTGTGACTCTATGCTCTTTATTGGAAATCATGTTAATCTCGTTTCTACAGGCAACATCATCTATATGGTTATTACAATCAATAGACATAAGCTCCTCGTCCATTTTCCTTTTTTGATCTCTAATTAGAGTCCGAGCTTGATCATGATGAATAGCAGCTACAGGTGTCAAAAAGTACTTGGACCGATATACAAAATCAACAACGCGAATGTCGTCATAAGCATTAACCTGCATTCAAGGCAGTGCCACATATAAATCTGGACCAGCTTATTAGCCCCCTCCACCCCTCACCCCCCACCCCAATTAAAAGATAGAAAGATAGAAAATCTTGTCCTGTGGTAACTGGAGGATTTTTTCCAACATTAATTCATACATCCTGTAATGACAAAACATGAAGAAAAGCGTCTATGTAATAGTGATAAATATAGATCAATCAATAAAACAAACCTTTATAGCTCGCCTAAATGCTTCAAGCACCTCAACCATAATTTCCAACATCTTACCTGAAAAGGAACTTGATGTTATCAATATGGAAGAAATTGCGAGTTCAGAAAGCAAGAATGGAGACGTGCAAAATACAAAAAGAGAAACCACTGTATACCATTCATGTTCAAGACCTTCGATATTTCCTTCATGCTCAAACCTTGGTCACCAGACTTCTGAATGGCTGAATAAAGAGTTTTAAATACCTCGGGATGAATAGACAAACTTTTTTCTTGATAAGAACATGAAGATATCAGATATTCCGAATAGCTTGTCATGGCTTCCCATGGTGATTTACTCACATCATATGCAGGAAGGATTGTTGTCCGTGAATCTAGGATTTCTCTTGCATGATCGGCTACATCAGAATGTGATGTGTTACAGTCAACCTCTAAACTGAGAGGATTGATTGGAGTGCTTTTGCCAAGTGTGACAAAATTGATGTCCTCATCTTTATACCTTGCAATAACGTGTGTTCTTGAGATTTTTGCACAATGCAAGTGCAACTTAATACCAGGGAAACCTTTTTCTCGGCGAGAGATAATCTCACCCTCCCCAGCCAATGAAGTTCTTGATTTCTTAGGAGTGTCATCGCCGTAAATTTCACTACCATCGTGTTTACGTTTAGAAGTTCTGGTATCTTCAGCCTCTCCTACTCCTTCCTCAGGTAAGCAAGGGGTAATTGATAGTTCTCCTGAAAAAACTAGAGCACAAAAATGAAAAATTTCACCACACTGCAAATCCTCAGGAAGATCAATCCCTTCTTCCATTAGATCAGTTTCTCTTTCCTGGAGCCAGCAAGCAAAGTTAGCAGCTCTCCTTCCAGTGTTCATGGGAAATGGAGACAAAGAAATACTTTGCAGAAAGTGCTGTGAAAGAACAAATGGGCTATTATAGCTACCGCCAATCTGCCAAAGGAATAAAATTTTGCTAGTTTATTAAGCCAATAAGAGGGAAAAAAAAAAAGAACTAGTGAGATTAAAATATTTGTCTGTCAGTGGCATTTAAACAATATATGGTCAAAGCAAGCAAAGGTACATAGTATATTTGTATTTCTGCTGTATTCATGTGGTAATAATCATAATCATAATGATTATTTATATTGTTTGAGATTGCAGTGCCGTTCCGAGATATAGCTCTTAATTTGACCATGGAGTCAAGATCCTATGTTAACAGGAGGGGGACTTCTCTTTTTCGCCAGAAACAAAAAATCTTCATCATATGTGGGCCTGCCGAGTATTTTATTGTTAAGAATAGTCGTGATTTTTTTTTTTTTTTCAATTATCTGTCCATTCAGCAAAATGCTAGATATATATCATTTTATCCATATTGCAGTTACCAAATGCTGATAAATATCGCAGGAAACATAAGTTACCATAATTTTCTTTTCTCTTAGGTAGTTAAAAGCGGCAAAAAGATCATGCTCAGAATAATGTCGTAACGTTTCAGCAAGCAGAGTCGGAACTTCAGGAGCTGACGATGTGCTTAGAAAGATTAGCTTAAATAGCTCGGCAGCATTTGCAATGGCAACAGATTCATGTGCTCGTCTACTAATACTTGCACCTTCATTTAAAAGCTTCACATACTTTTTAGGAAGCAATCGAGAGCTCGATCTTTGAGGACAAGCTCTACTCTTCTCTTCACAATTCTCAAATTCCTGACTACGAGGAGCTGATGAAGTGAATCCAGTGCCACGGGGATACTGTACACAAGAGAGTAAAAGAAGTTAATGACAAAGTACTCTGTAGATTATAAATGTCTTCAGCAACAGAGCTGGACAGCAGAATAGCTTTGGCAGAAAATAGACACTTGTTATTCACCTTAATAACATATTTAACTGAAAAACACAATCCACATTTCAAATTTCTATCCTATCTGTGTTCATGTTTTACAAGGTTGTTGGGGGAAAAAGTGGGAGTACAAGTCTGAGCTCACGACACTTAACACAGTTTCATGATCAATGTAACTTAATAGAAATCCGTGGACAAATTACTGAAAAATTATATTCCTATGGAACATAATTCATAAATAAAGATAATGGGGGAATCTCGACTTACTTTTCCTTCTGCGTTTTCTTTATCTGAACACATATGTTTGGAGGCCTCCAATTTAGCCAATCGTTTGTTCAGTAGAACATCATCTAATGCTCGCTTGATAATATTGTCATCAAAGTTATCCCAACATGTTCCAAATTTAGATGATGAAGAGCACACATTTTCTTCTTCAAATGCATAATCCTGGTCCATCATTTCAGAATCAGCATGATTCAACATTTTTCCCTGGACTTGTTCGAGGTATCTTGCGTACCGTTCTGCAAGAATATTACATAGCTTCATTACAGCTTTTCTGAAAGGGATGTAACTGTTCAATAGTGCCATTCTTCGTCTGCAGGAATCAGGAGGTGCTGGAAGACTTGAAATTGATGCCCAATCTACACGGTGAAACTTTGCCCCAAGAGTAGCTCGGTATCTTGCATATTCAATCACCAATTGCCTAAAAGTAAATGAAACCATATGAAAACATTGTTACGTGACAGATGTATCAGAAGATCTCCAGATGATAAGAAACCAAATATAGTGCATAAATATAATTATACTTCAGAAAAGGTGCAATTGAGCATAAAACTAGGATATCATCAGGTCATTCTCATTAAGCATTTTGAAAAAATCAATCTACTAAAAAATTCACAAGGCTTCAACCTTGATGAGAAGTTGCTAAATGATGAGTTGCAGATATTAACAGGTTTATCTTTCTAGACAATTTTACGAGTTTTTTTTTTTGTATTACCTATCTGCCTCTTCGGTCCACGATAACTTTCTTCGACTTGCTGGTTTCAATGTTGACAAAGCACACTTGTGAATAAAAGAACGGGCTTCCTCATCTGCTTCATTGAATTCTGGCTCTTCTCTGCTCTCTATGTTATCACCAGTGAGATATCTCTGCAAATGGTATTCATAATCTTCTTCAGAAGTTAAAGCAGAGTTTTGTGCCTCAGTAAATAGGTCATCTGAATCTAATGGAGTGGTGGTCCTCTCAGCACTGGAATGCCCATCTGCGATATTAGCTTTTACAAACTCCGAAGATTTTCTTTCTGAATATTTTTTTCTTTTCCGAGAAGAGGAAATGTCTTTGCTTTTAATAGAATGATCATCCTCTACTTCAGCATTTGAAACTCCCTGCAATCTAGTAAGACGCTGTTGTCTCTTATCATAATAGACACGAAGCACCTGCAAGGCACATCCTGCATGAGGCTCAAAAAGAGAGAAGGGAAGTGACCATTTCAATTTTTAAAAAAGTTTTAAAACAAAAATAAGCCAACTAATTTTTATAACCACCCCTCTGCAATCCAATAATTGATTGACTAATGGATTATACTCCAAAATAATTATCATGGCAAGCGACTAAAAGAAGACAATTCAATCATATTTTATTGTTGAATATATTTAAAAGAGAAAAAATGCTCAGCACTTTATCTGAACTAAAAAATGGATGTTTTGTTTGCTTTTAATTCGGTTTAGATACGTGTTCAAAATTAAAATTTTGTTTAGATACAAAAACAAGGACAGTAATGTAAATGTGTGAGCAAGAAAAAAGGAAACTCTATAATTTGGCAAGAATTGAATTTGGAGCAAGTATTGATATGTACAGACTATTTAATTTAAGTACATATTTGGATTTTGAAATTTTGACAATCTTACATTTAATGGGCTAAGGAACTTGGGGCATTTAGCAGTCGTTAGAGATTGGCAACATCCCTAGTCCATTTTATAATGAGTACTAAGAAGTCTAGAAGATTCTTAGTCAGGCAAGCTAAGATAGTTTGCTCCACCGTAAAATATTTAGGTTGCACATCCTTATCCAATAACACCTATTCTATACCAGTAACATTTTTAAGCAGATCGTTCGTTAAAAAGAAAGAGAACAGTCATTGATATTGATTTCTTGTAGTTGCAGATCTGTAGGATTAGAAATTTCCTGCCATGAATAAGGCACGTGATTCCATTCGCATTAAAATTGAACTATAACCACAAGCATATAGCTCAATCACCAGAAAATAAATAATGGAAATGGTGGATCAAAATTACTGTATTGCAATGTGTTTTGAATTGGTACAATATGTTTCATCTATCAAAAAAAAACTCGCATGGGATGTGTAGACACAACCAGGGTTGTGATCCATTTTGGCTGGGCAAGATCTAATCTCCATTTAGCTCAATTTTCTCAAACTCAGATTGGCCCTAACATCAATTAAAGTTGAGCTTGAACCTAGAGATAGCAAACTAACAAGGTTAATGAATTTTTATTAATTTTTAATCAGGGAAAATAACACCAGAAAAGTTGCTGTCTTCTACATAAATGAGAACCTAATCGGGTCCCCATGAAAGATTTCCATCCGAAAATTCATTCAAATGTCAGGTCATAGGCCTATGAAACACTGTTTTGACTAAAAAGACAAGTACACCCTAACATTTAACTAAACAAAAAGAATATTTTCTTCCCCGCTCCCCCCCCCCCCAAAAA
>CAIGRO010008477.1:0-20540 GCA_903798355.1 Fraxinus baroniana
ACTATGTTTTTCAGATTATTTGAAGGTGGGACAAAGACTATCCTGATTGTCTATGTTGACGACATAATTCTCACACGAGATAATACAGTTGAGATGGAGAGGCTAAAAATAGGGTTAGCTGCAGAATTTGAAGTGAAAGACCTGGGAAAAATGCGATACTTCCTAGGAATGGAAGTAGCTAGATCGAAGAAAGGAATCAGAGTGCCACAACGGAAATATGTCCTAGACCTCCTTACTGAAACTGGTATGCTTAGGTGTAAACCATGTGATACTCCTATGGACACCGGGAGAAAAATAGAAAATACTGGAGAATTTGTTAAAAAAGAGAGATATCAAAAACTGGTGGGAAAACTAATCTACATATCTCATACTAGACCTGACATTGCATTTGCAGTAAGTGTGGTAAGCCAGCACATGCATGCTCCAAGGGAACCCATCTAGAGGCAGTATACAGAATTCTAAGATATCTCAAAGGTTCCCCTGGAAAAGAACTGCTATTCAAAAAGGATGAGAAAATAGAGATACACGTATTCACTGATGCTGACTGGGCAGGAGCAACAGAAGATAGGAGATCAACCACTGGCTACTGTACTTTTGTGTGGGGAAACTTAGTCACCTGGAGAAGCAAGAAACAAAATGTCGTAACAAGAAGCAGTGCAGAAGCAGAGTTTAGAGTAGCTGCTCAGGGAATATGTGAAGGTTTATGGCTAAAGAAACTGTTGAATGAACTACAGATTCCAACAAAGTTCCCAATCAAACTCTATTGTGACAACAAAGCAGCTATCATAAGAAACTGTTAAATGAGCTACAGATTCCAACAAAATTTCCAATCAAACTCTACTGTGACAACAAAGCGGCTATCAGCATATCACTCAACCCAGTGCAGCATGATAGAACCAAACATATAGAGGTGGACAGACACTTCATCAAAGAAAAAGTTGAAGGTGGAACTATCTGTATGATCTATGTCCCTACTAGAAAACAGACTGCAGATGTATTCACAAAAGGCCTACAGAAACAAACATTTAATGAATGCATGTACAAGTTGGACATAATCAATATCTATGATCCAATTTGAGGAGGAATGTAAGAAATCTCGGTTCTAGATATTATGTAATACGGAAAGATTGTAATTAGGATTGAATTAGGAAGTAATTTTCCTCTTTCTTAAGATAGAATGTTTTTTCCTTATTTTCATCTATTGTACCATAGTATATAATTGGAGGAATTGTAACACATTAAGTATGATTCTGAATATACAGAATTCTCTTGCTACTTTCTATAGAGAAATATTTTCTGAATCTTCATTCATGGTAATCCTTTAAAAAATGTACAAGCCTATTATATATAGCATAGTGTGGAAACCGTACATATGTACCTCAGAAAGTCAGGCTACAAAATAGGAAATAACTACTTCTAATTGTAGGCATCAGATTTCCAGGAGATAATATTGAATTTTCCTCCTAATATGTTGCACAAAATCTGCCTAATCTTCACACCCACATTGACAATTTGAACCCAAAAAGAATAAAAATAAAAAATAAAATAACAAACAGGACCTTTCTCAATCTCTCTCATATGAGGCATTCGAGGTGTGCATTCTGCATGCTCTTGAGCAATTTAAACAGGTGACTTCCCAATAATTGCATACATTTACATTATATGAAAACGGATAGGATTGACTACATACATATTATATAAAAACAAAGGAGAAGAATGAAGACCCCTATGCCCCACCAAAGAAAAGAACCCAAAACTATTTTTAAATTACAGATGACCCGGAGCAGAAAGACTATTTCTGCCTCAACCTCGCTGAAGCCATCACCCCCCACAAATGGAAATTGCAAGATCATTGAACCATAGCTACTGAAGGGTGTAAGGTCACAATCATCGGAACTCAGTGCATAAATACTTACAATTGTGAAGCCATATAATAGGTTAGATACAAACCTGAGATTGATAGTTCCTTGGACAAGAGCCACAGGTAGGTATTCTTCTCCAATAAAAATATCTGACCAATGGAAGTGAACTCTTCCAGCACCACCACCACCACTATTATGGCTGCCGTGTCCTCCAGAAGTTGAGATGGTACCAGTATCACCAATTACCAAACTATCGACAAACAGAAGAACAGTTCCACCAGATCCACCCCCAGGACCAATTTCTGAAATTGGTCCATCATCCTGCCCTTGAACATATTTTCCAGGATTCTCTCCATCAGCTCTAAGTGCACCATACAATGTCAATTTTGACAATGAGTGCTCCAGTGAACCCATCACTGTTTCAGGAATTTATGAAATAAAGTGACTAAATCAGCAGAAGCTATGTGGAAATTAATCTATGAAGATGGTTATTGAGAAGCAAAAATTTTGGTGACTAATATTAAAATCTTGTATACAAATCAATCTAGTAAGTAACCACAGAAAGTTCTATGAAACAACATGGCAGAACTTTTCTGATCTTCAATAATAGCACACTAAGTTTTTCCAAAACTTTTAGCAAAAGCAGTCCAATTGCTCATATTCATGCACAAAGTAACCATCAACCTCATTTAGTATTTTCAGTTAAGAATTTTTAGTGTCTATTGCAAGACAAAACCAATATTAAAAGATTTCAATAGTATTCGAAACTCCTGTTCAACTGTTTCAAAGGACATAATTAAGGAACATGAAAATTGGAATGAAGCCAACTCCATGATATGAACTGCAATGAAGGTCCCAAGTACAACCACCTATCTAAACATGATAATAAAGAAGTTCTACATTTGTGGTTTAGTAACAAAAAACGCCAAACATCTGAATGAGACTAAGAACACAAATTTAAAAGCAAGAGAAGGTGAAAGGGTGTATTTGTCTGACTAAAATAAAACACAAACTTTGGGTTATTGAACTCAGATATTACGTAGACGTGCATGTGGAGCTAATACGTTAATGTTAGGACGCTGATGTGTATTTACTTGAAAATTAGAGTTTATTTCTCCAGCCTTGACTTAGAATTATAAACATAAACATATCTACATTCTGAAATCATCTATCTCATAGCTTACCAATAATACCACCACCAGCAGTAGCACCTGGCAGACTCTCATTTCCACTTCCACTACCAAGTTCACAAGGCAACTCAGCATTACCGTACATAATACCACCCTTGATGTAACTTCCATCATTGTACGCATCCCCACCTCTACCACCATGTCCAGCACCACTGCCAACACCATGAGGCAGATGTTCTCCACGTCCTAACCCACCAGTGCAGCCTGTACATCAGCCAAGTCAAGATTCCAAATTCTGGTTTCTAAACCCTTATCATAACTTGTAGAACTGGAGGAATAATGCTGGGGAAGGCTTTTTGGAATAAAGAAAACAATAATACTATCTTTTGATATGTAAGGATATATTTTTTGATAGGTATATATGTAAGGATATTAATGACTAAAAATAACTGAAGTTACATTCATAACTCGTAATACCTACACTGTTGTTCCATAATAAGACAAAATATCTTCTAGTAGGGG
The DNA here is from genome assembly GCA_903798355.1 of Fraxinus baroniana. NCBI lineage: Eukaryota > Viridiplantae > Streptophyta > Magnoliopsida > Lamiales > Oleaceae > Fraxinus > Fraxinus baroniana. The sequence continues at coordinate 3,515 of CAIGRO010008477.1, forward strand.
GAAAAATCATACCCAGTCCAGATGCACTTATTGCTCCAGAAGATTTTACAACCACAGTTCTCACCCAGTGAAAATGTATAACGGATCCCTCTAAGAAGCCTTCAACTATAATATCTTCAACTCGACAAATCTGCACAAGAAAAGAAGTTGAATCCTTGTGCCAGAAAAGGCAAGAGGGATCAAAGGTATCCAAAACATATCCTACTGTGACTGATATGAAATAACTTATATAAGAAACTTCTCAAAGTGTTAACTCTGAGTATTAGAACACCTGAAGAGTGAAGGACAATGAAGCATTCACATTGCAATCCTCGGGTGGATGAAGCAGTTCAATAGGGCAATCCTTCTGTTCACAGTAGAGCTTCGGTGACCTATATTGTCAAATAGGACGATTCAGAAACGAGTGCAGCATGAGCATAAAGTGGTACCAAGTCAGCACTTACATGTAATTGTCACTCGAATTTTCCAAGGGACCTCTTAGAATGGATCCAGGCCCAACCTTTATATAGAAAAGTTTTAACAATATCAGCAGAAAATGGCAGGTTGTTGCCAGATGATAATAAATATCTTAAAAGGATTATAAGCTGCTTCAAAAACAACCAAAATTATTTTTGATTGAAAGGAAATAGAACATTAGAGCAAAAGAGATGCCACTTAGAGAACCAGTGTTGTCAATTACAAGCAAAATATAATCAAGTAAATAATTAATCCCAATTCCACTGCATATCTATCAAAGTTTATATATTGAAGCAACTAGCAGCCTTAGCATTTATGTGATATTATGTTAACAAGATTGATTGAAGAAGATTACAAAGACGATTTCGAAGATCACGAGAATATTTTTGTATATATAATTGTACCATATATAGAATTACCATACTTAGATAGAATGTAACTATAAAATGGCAGGTGACTTTAATGGAGATTCATTCAGCCAAATTGTTTACATGGTATCAGAGCCATACTGATAGAAACCAAAGCTAAATTTTTATTTTTCTTGGTCGTCAGAATTCTGTCAGATTTCTCTAACATCGAGGGTGTTCAACGTGAGTCCCAGCATCTTTGAGGGTGGTCGGCGCAACTCCAGCGATTTCTATCCTTGACCGATGTAAATACAACGTCATCTTGTGGGCGTTTTCTAGTTTGGGACTCGCCAGTTTCCTTCTCTATTTGTGACCGGCGGATCGTGTGGGTATTCGAAGTGCTTCCGGCATTCCTTGGAGGTCGACTAGAATTTTGTGGGCTCATCTTCGATCAGCTGATTTGGTGCGTTTGCCGGTGACAATTTCTCCCGGCTTTGGACGTTGTGTGGTGAGGTGAACGTGCGTTGTGGAGTTAATTTGCAATTGAGCCATACTTATTGTGTAATTGGGCTACAATTGTTGGTGGGTTGTGTGGCTGCTGGACCTGCTGTGGGCTTGTGGAATTGATTTGCAATTGGACCACATTTTCTTGGACAAATAATTAGTGGTTTTGATTATTTTTTGGGATTTCCAACTTGTAGGCTACTGTTTGGTGCGTGCTGATTTTATTTTATTTAACTTATTCACGACATAATATCATGTCCGTTGAAACATTTTGTGTTAAATTTACAGGGAAAATTATTCAATATGAGAATTTCAATTCAAGATTTTTGAAAGGGAAGGAACTTTGTGGTCATATTGATGGGACCTCAAATGCACCTAAAGATGCGAAAGATCTAATTGCATGGGAAACGAAGGATGCCGTATTATCTCTTGGATCTTAGCATCTATGGAAGCACACATGGTGAATAATTTACGGGCCTTCACTATTGCTAAGGAGATATGGGAATACTTAAAGTGCATTTATTATTAGGACAATAATGCACGAAGATTTCAGTTGGAATTAGAAATTGTCAACTACACTCAGGGCAACCTTAATATTGAGGAATACTATTCTTGTTTTCTGAACTTGTGGAGTGAGTACTCCAGGTTAGTTTATGCTAAGATTCCTGCAATCAGTGCTTCAGGAGGTTCAAGCAATTAGTAAGTGTTATCAGTTTCTTATGAAATTACGACCCAAATTTGAAGTAATTCGAGTGAGTTTATTGAATCGTGATCTGGTTCCTTCATTGGATATGTGTCTGGGCGAACTTTTGTGTGAGCAACGACTAGCTACCCAAGCTCACATTGGGGTAGACTTCTCCTCTTCTAGTGTGGTTAATGTTACATATGTTGCCAAAGGCCAGGGAAATGGTAAACTTCAGTATTTCTACTGCAAGGAATATGGTCATATTACTCGTAACTGTCCTCAGAAAATCAAAAATTACTATAAGCAATCAGGGTATTTCATCAAGGACTGTCCTACTCGACCTCCAAAACAGACAGTAAATACATTTCAGGCTAATGTTCAAGGTCTTACTCCACCTGCTCCACAAGCTAGCACCAGCCACAACGTTGTTCCCTTGGAAATGGTTCAATAGATGATTGTCTCCGCCTTCTCTGCATTGGGCTAACAAGGTAAGGGCCAAATTGTTACTTCTCCTTGGTTTGTTGATTCAGGGACATCAAATCATATGACAGGCAGCTCTAACTCCTTGCATAACGTTCGACAATATACTGGTACACAACATATTAAAATTGCTAATGGAAGTACACTTCCGATACTGCTGTTGGTAACGTTGGGTCTTCTTTTGATAATGTTTTTGTCTCTCCGGGCTTATCTACTATTGGTCGATACTAACTTTGATGTGTGCTTCTCTCGTGCTGGTTCTCTTGTACAGGATCAAAGATCGGAGAAGGTGATCGCGAAGAGGCCTATCGGACGATTGTTCCCGTTATAGTTTACTATTCTCACTGCCATGTCATTGGCTTATTTGATGTTGTTAGAGTTTTGCTCTTGGAATCTTCGGTTCCCCTCAAATTTTGGGTTGAAGCCCTCTCCACGGCAATACATTTGATTAATCGACTCCCTGCTCAACATTTAGATTTTGACTCTCTTTATTTCCACTTACATAACACATATCCTGACTATGACATGATGCATATTTTTGGTTGTGTTTGTTTTGTCCATTTGCCTCCACATGAATGACTTAAGCTTTCTACACAACCGGTACGGTGTGCCTTCATGGGTTACAGTATTGCTCAGAAAGGTTTTGTGTGTTATGATGATGTTGCTACGTGTCTCCCGCAATGTGGGTTTCTTTGAGAATCATTATTACTTCCAACATCATCTATCATCTTCTGAGTCGACTCCACTCATTAGCTTTGAGGATTGCTCTCGTCCTATTGATCGCTTTAAACTAGGTGTGATATATAAGAGACGATGACCTCCAGCGTCACTGCCCCTTCTTGATTCCGATTCCGATCCTAATCTTATTCCAGTCTCTAATACTCTACGGCGGTCCACTGACATTACTCATCCTCCTAATCGGTATGGTTTTTCTGCAACTTTGTCTCAATTTGCAGTTCCTACTTATTCTCAGGCTGTTACCCAACCATGTTGGGAAAAAGCTATGCAAAAGGAACTTCAAACTCTTCAAGAGAATCACACATGAGATATTGTTCCTTGCCCTTCCGATATCAAACCTATTGGATGTAAATGGGTATATTCTATTAAGCTCCACTTTAATGGATCACTAGATCGGTATAAAGCTCGATTGATGGCTCTTGGTAATCGTCAAGAATATGGTATAGACTGTGAGGAGACATTTGCTCCTGTTGCCAAAATGACAACGGTTCGTACTGTTATTGCTATAGGTGCCTCCAAAGGATGGTCTTTGGGGCAGATGGATATTAAGAATGCTTTCTTACATAGCGACATTAAGGAATAGATTTATATGACACCACTTGCGGGTCTCTTCTCCTTGCCCTCTTCCGTTGTTTGTAAGTTAAAGCGCTTCTTTTATGGGTTGAAACAAGCTCCTCGCGCTTGGTTTGACAAGTTTCGTTCCATTCTCGAGGCTTCTCGTCCACTCAGAGTCAATGTAATTCATCTCTCTTTATCTCGAACACCAAGGCGAGTATGGTGCTTCTTCTTGTCTACATGGATGATATAGTTATTACAGGGACTGACTCTAAATTAATATCTCACCTTCAAGATCGACATAAGGAGTCTTTTCATATGAAGGATTTTGGCTCTTTACAATATTTCTTAGGGCTTAAGGTGCATTCGAGTCCATCCTGGGACATACCTAGATCAACATAAGTATACAGAGGAGGTGATTAACTTAGCTGGGCTTCAGGATGGTAGTTATGTTGATACGCCTTTGGAGGCGAATGTGAAATATCGCAAGGAGGGTGATCTTCTTCCTGATCCTTCTTTATATCGTCAATTGGTTAGTAGTTTAAATTACCTTACTATTATATGACCAAATATCTCTTTTGCTGTTCAGCAAGTTTGTCAATTTATGCATACTCCACGACACCTCCACTTGGCTGTAGTTCGTCTTATTATTAGATACTTACTGGGAACACCTAATAAGGGCATTTTCTTTCCTGCACATTCTCCTCTTGAGCTAGTTGGTTATAGTGATACTGATTGGGCCGGATGTGTAGATACTCATCGCTCGATTACGGGTTGGTGTATGTTTATGAGGAATGCACTCATTTCGTGGCGAAGTAAGAAGTAAGATTGCGTATCTAAATCTTCTACCAAGTCTGAGTATCGTGCTATGTCTTCTACCTGCTCTGAGATTGTTTGGCTTCGGGGTCTTCTAGCGGAGCTTGGGTGTCCTCAACATGGGTCTACTCCTCTTCATGCTGACAACACTAGCGTCATTCAGATTGTTGCTAACCTTGTGTTTCATGAGCGTACTAAGCACATTGAAGTGGATTGCCACTCTATACGTGAGGCTTATGATTGTCGTCTTATTACTCTTCCACATATCACATCTGATGTTCAGACTGTTGACATATTTACCAAAGCGATGACTCGGCAACGACATCTGTTTCTTGTGAGCAAATTGATGCTTCTCGATTTTTCAGCATCAATTTGAGGGGGATGTTAACAAGATTGATTGAAGAAGATTACAAAGACGATTCCGAAGATCACGAGAATATTTTTGTATATATAATTGTACCATATATAGAATTACCATACTTGGATAGTATGTAACTATAAAATGGCAGGTAACTTTAATGGAGATCCATTAAGCCAAATTGTTTACATATTATAGCAAAGAAACGCTTTCATTTCTATGATAACTCAGCACCTGTTTGGTACACATTAAAATTTTCATTATCATTCTTCTACTCATTTTCAACCACACGTTTTTAAATAAAATAATATTTTGCATCAGATCGATAATTTTTCCTTCTTTTTCAAATTCTCCATCAATATACTATTTTAGAATACATTCTTCCAAAATAATGTGGCTCAAACACACCCTCAATTTCTAAATCAAAGTACTTCTGTTTTAGTACAGAATGAAATTCAAAGAGAAAAGAGCTTGTAAGTTTAAAAAATGTGATTTCTAAGTGAAGTAGCACTTGAATAGCGCAACTATTGTTAAGACAGTTAAAGAAAGGAAAGATACAGTATGGCGTAATAAATAAAAGCTGAAATTAACAAGAACATTTAGAAGACTTACACTGATAGCATAAAATAAAGATAAAACCAAATGCTGAGCTTCAATAAGATCTCCTGATCCTGACAAGTTCAACGATCCTTGTCCATGAAGTCCCAAATTTGCCGTTGAGTGTATCATTGACGACCCCTAACATAGTTTTCATAATGGTGAATATTATTAAAAATACCTGATTTATGAGCTAAAGATAAATAATGTAGAATGACTTACTTTAAGAACTACTAAATTGCTGGCTTCAATTAAAGATGTTGCAACAATTTCATCGCTATCACCAGAGATAAGCATTTTGGAATTCAACATCAAATGGATTTTCACAGACATTCTCAAAGCACCATAGACCTAAAAAGAACAATGTTGCAGATGTATCATCCCACTAAACAAAAAAAGAAACCACCTATATATACCTCACTGCTTTTAATGCATCAACAACATGGAACACAAAAGTTAATTAGATGATAATTTGAGAAAGCTTAAATATGATGCTTGGACTCAGGTACCGGCGAAAGCTTAAATCTCGGTATGTAATCGTCAAATTTGAGCACCTATGGACAGCTAAATGTCTTAAATTCAGATACAGGTGCGAGACATGCCACTCAGAGAATTCGTAATTTTATGTTAGTAATTTGAGATGCTTTTATGAATTTCAAAATAGGAAGAAAATTATTGTAATGCATCTCTGTGGAAAGATAAATATATATTGTAGAACCGCATAATGTAAAAGCTTAAGTTGCGGGAGGGACAAATTTATTCACTATTGTCCCTAACATGCCACTCACAAATAGGCCGAATGACAAGTGCACAATCTGAAAAATGTATGGCGACAATAACCCCTGTCAATTGTCTGTTTTGCTATCACTTAATCACAAGTCCCAAAGTTCGCATTCTAATCAATATGGCAGAGAAATAACAATTTGAATTTACATGGTTCACCACCAAATCCACATACAGAGACAAAAGGAGGATAAATATTAGTGCAAAAGTTGTTGGAAATTATAAATTGAATTTAATAGACTAGTCTAACTATTAAAAAAAAAAAAAAAAACCCTATTTATAGGGTTACAAATAATTCTAGAAGGAAAGATTGTTATAACAATTACAGAATCAATTATAAGGAAAATAATCCCACATAATCGGAAAAAGTATCGGCATATCATGAAGAATAATCTTATAATCTTTCCATGTCCCCTCAAACTCAATCTAGTGTTTGCAAAAACCAAATTGAGTTTGAAAACTGAAATAATCCCAAGTATATTGTATCTAACAAGGCCAAAAGGTTGTTGCATTATTACGTTGACAATGTTTGTTGACTAAGCCAACCAAGAACCAAAAGCCAGTGTAAAATAAAATTATCCACCAATCTTGAACGGCCATCATAGAGACTTTAGAGGCATATTACATAAGGACAAAAAACGTCAAAATAAGATCTTTTTCTTCTTTTTTTGACAGAAAACATCAACACAGCCTTAGTGAGTTTTTAGACTCCACCAAGAAAGGTTGATGGAGGTTAGGATACCCCAACTATATATAGAATCAAACTCACGAGAATAAATGGAAGGAGGCATAAACCTAACCTCCCAAAAGTAGAACAATGCAACATATAAAATAATGAAATAAATGTAGTAATACTTCCTATGTAGTGAGAGCTGGTGGAAAGAAAACTACTGTCCTCTAATACTAGGAAGTCCAAATTGGTCAATCTATGCAAGGCACGAAGTGGTCATGGTAGATCAAACGGTTCATACTTCCGATAGGTACTGGCTTATCAGTTAAAGGAGGCGGTATTCATAAGGGCGTGGTAGTTTCGTTGTCAAATATTAAAGTGGTCAAAGACTTCTTGCCTCTGAAGTTGGGATGTACAGACATAATCCTCGAGATGAAATGGTTGGAGACATTGGGTAAGATGCAAGTAAACTGGGGTACATTAATTATGCGTTTCAAGGTTGAGGAGAAACTATTGTGTTACAAGGCGACACTAGTTTGGATAAAACACAAGTGTCGTTGAAGTCGCCGGTTAAGACGTACAGGGAAGGGGGACATGGTATCTTGTTGGAATTAGGAAGCTTGGGAGTGGGACAAGATGCGCCAATCGCTGAAGTTCATAGTTCTATTACAGAGTTATTGCGAAATCATCATAGTGTTTTTGAACGGCCAAATGAATTTCACCCTCCTAGAGCACGGGACTACGCAATTCTTTTACAACCAAGGGCAGCTTCGGTGAACGTGAGACCTTACCGATACCCGTATGTTCATAAGAATGAGATCGAAAAGTTGGTCAAGAAAATGCTTGCTGTGGGAATTATCCAGTCAAGTCAAAGTCCATTTCCAAGCCCCGTTTCGTTGGTAAAGAAAAAGGATGGTAGTTGGAGATTTTGTGTTTATTATCAAGCACTTAACAAGGTTACTGTGCCAGACTGTTTTCCAATTCCTGTGATTGATGAACTCCTGGATGAACTACATGGGGCTCGGGTGTTTTCGAAGCTAGACTTGAAATCTGGCTACCACCATATCAGAGTTAAACTTGGAGACATTCCCAAGACTGTTGTCTTGTGGGTTATCAAACGCTCCAGCAACTTTTCAACATTTGATGTATGAGGTGTTTCGACCTTGCGGAAGTTCGTCCTTGTCTTTTTCGATGACATCTTGGTTTACAGTCAGATGCTTGAGGAACACCTACAGCATTTGGGTATAGTATTAGGGGAATTGTGTAAGCATAAGTTGTACGCCAATGAGAAATAATGTTTGTTCGGGCAAGCAGAAGTGGAGTACCTCGGCCACGTGATTTCTAAAAAGGGATAGCAGCTGAACAGTAAAAAATTGAAGCCATGGTTAATTGGCCGAGCTCGTGCAATCTCAAGGAGCTTCGGGGATTTTTGGGGCTCACGGGGTATTATAGATGTTTTGTGTCTTGTTATGCCAAGGTTGCCTGGCCCTTGACTGAATTACTTAAGAAGGATAGGTTTCGATGGGATGAGGAAACCGAAACAACGTTTCAGAACCTCAAAGCTGCAATGATAGTGTTCCAGTACTTGCGCTACCCAACTTTTCTAAATAGTTCATGATTGAAACTGATGCATCTAGACATGGCTTAGGTGCAGTTCTAATGCAGAACAGCCATCCGATTGCATTCTTTAGCATATTTTTATTACCCCAAAGTGTTGGGCAAAAATCATTTTATGAGCGGGAATTAATGATTGTGGTATTCGCTATCCAAAAATGACGCCACTACTTATTGGGCAGACATTTTGTGGTATGAACGTATCAACGGAATTTGAAGTTCTTATTGGAGCAACGTTTGGTGAGTGAAGACCATCAGAAAAGACTCACTAAACTTATGGGATATCATTTTGACATCCAGTATCGACCGGGGTTGGAGAACAAGGCTACAAATGCTCTGTCCAGAATCCAGCCTGCAATGAATTGCTTAGCTATAACCACCCCCAACGTTCTTCAGCTAGAAGAGATTAAGGAGATCGCTACAGACGGTGTGCTACACAAGGTGATGAGGGACCTACAGGAGGGACTCCCTACAAAGGTGGGATATGCATTTACCATGGGAAAGTCGTGCTGCCAAACAATCGCATTTTGTGACTAATGTTACAGGAGCGCCATGATGCTAAGGTCGGTGGTCATTCCGGTTTTCTTAAGACTTACAAGTGTGTTTCCAGGGAAGTTTTTGGGCACGGGATGAAGGCAACAGTGAAGGATTATGTGGCGAATTGTGCTATCTGTTAGCAAAATATGTATTTAGTGTTGTCACCTGGAGGCCTAATGCAGCTTTTGCCAATTCCCGAGTTAGTTTGGGAAGATATTTCTATGGATTTCATTGAGGGTCTACCGTGGTCAGGTGGAGTAGATACGATCTTAGTTGTTGTGGACCGTTTGAGTAAATATGGACATTTTGTTGGGATGAAGCACCCTTTTAATGCTCCCATCGTTGCTGAGGTGTTCATTCGCGAGGTGGTACGGTTACATGGCATGCCCCACTCCATCATTTCCGATAAGGACGGGATTTTTATAAGTACATTTTGTACGGCACCATTTAAAGCTCAGGGAACCGCCCTTAAACAAAGTATCGCCTATCACTCGCAAACCCATGGGCAAATGGAGGTTGTAAATAGATGCTTGGAAACATGGTATGCTTTGCATCGAGCAGACCACACGCGTGGAGTCAATATTTACGCTGGGCTGAATTTTGGTACAACACCTCTTTCCATACTGCTACGAAGCATACTCCTTTTCAAATTGTGTATGGTCGTGAGCCATCTCAAATTCTTACCTTCGAGAAAGGAATGACGGTTAATTTTTCGGTAGAGCAGCTCTTACTAGACTGAGATGAAGTTTTAAAAGAATTTAAGGTGCAGCTTTCTAGAGCGCAATCGAGTATGAAGGAGAGAGCAGATGGACATCACCCCATCCATACAGCCAGAAGTATGTGGCTAAACGGCCATTTGAGAAACTTTCATCTACAGCTGCTATCCACCTGGTTTTCCACGTATCTCAGCTCCGTAAAGCCATTGGAAATCTGCAGTCAGTTTCATCTTTACCACCGCAATTGTCCAGTAATGGGGAGTTTATTTTGGAACCGGTGTCTGTCCTTGGCGTTCACCATAATCTTAACACCACAGCTGGGGGTCCTAATATCCTGATTAAGTGGAAGAATTTGCCAGAGTTTGAGGCAACCTGGGAGCCTTTTAAGACCATCAGACTACAGTTTCCTAACTTCCACCTTGAGGACAAGGTGGATTTCGGGGCGACGGGTACTAATAGACCTCCAATCCAGTTCACATATGCAAGAAGGAAGAAGGGGTTTGCCAAGTCATCAGGAGTTAGTTAGATAGGGGTTAGCCAAGTCATCAGGATTTTCCCATGCTCTTCTTATATGCATACCAATGATAGACTTCCATTTCTGTTACGAAAATAGAAGATAAACAATTATAATCAAAGTATTAACAATGATTAAAAGAACCAATAAAATTAAAAGGTTGGGTTGGATTATAAGTAATCNGGAAGAAAAGGGTTGCCAAGTCATCATTAGTTAGTTAGATGGGGGGTAAAAAGGTAATAATGTTAGAATAGGAAACGTGAATAAATGTTGGAGGGAAAGGGGGCTGGGGGACATCGAATTACTGAGTAGGATAGAGAGACCAGGCCTCTCTAATAGCCTTGGGATTTGTTGTCAATTTTCAGTTCAATTACTCTTTCAAAAACAAACTACTTGTTCTTCCATTGTTCACTAGTGATAAATACAATTCATCAACCTAGCTTGCTGTTTATTTTCCTCCTATATAGCAGAGAACTAATCAAACTCTAATCAACAGGTTGCTACACTACATCTGGAGCTTCCATCCATAAGCAGGATTAACAGGAGATCTGAAACCAGCAGCAAGGATCTTAACACCATAGAAAGAGGATGAGCTTCTATCCAGTGCTTGTTGCTTATTTCTTTTGCTGTTGTGGAGGTCTTTGCAGTGAATTTTTCTGTGAATTTAGGGTAAGCAAATTACTTCAATACCTGCAAAAGCTTCTTGGCTGGATGAGCATCACAAGGAAGCTCTTATATCATGTCAAACCACCTCATTTAAAAGCTTAGAACCATTAAAAGTTTTTTCCTTCAACATATATAGACACACACATACATAAAAGAAAAATAATAGGATGAACACAGCATTTTATACTATGTTAGATGTGGATAAGAAGAAATGTTGCATGTCCTTGTCATTACAGATGAAGATATAAAAGGTGTTCCCTACAATGCAGGTGGCCTTGGCTTCATGTGTAAAGTATAATATACATAATATACAGTTAATTAATGCTTACCAAGTTAAGGGAAAACGATTTTCAGTTGTACTTTAATGTTCAGGACTTGCATAAGGTGTCGAACAATTCATGCCCATTTCCAAAAGGTGGGACATAAGAACATACAGTGTTGTTGCAGACAGCTCTAAAAAGCATTTTGTCATATATGAGAATTAAAAATGTCAAGTGAAGAATAACGGAACAGTACATTTTGCACCAACACAAATAGCCAAGTCATATCCTTTTCCAAAAGGATGCCACGTTGATGCAGACAGCTCTAAAAAGCAAGTAGTCATATAAGAGAATACAAACAGCCAAGTGACGAACAATCAAACAGTATATTTTGCAATTATCCACACCACCCCCTTTTTCTCCAGCACACGTCCAACACACAATGCAACAAATAAAAGAAGGAAAAGAGCTTTTTAATAGGAAACCAACGTAAAAAAATAAATAAAATAAAATACATGTTGCAGAAAGTAGATAAGCTAAAAACAGAAATTTTGGGATAATTTTGAAATAGAGAATACGAAACGATTGGCTCAACTTGCCTTGATTACTGAATCACTCATCAGAAGTTCTTCAGCCATCAACTCAAATTCTGATAGAGCATAATGTATGAGCCCAAAGCTCAGAACTGCACCACATGATAGACTAAGTTGTCCTCGAACCTATTCAATAAATTCACACAAAAAATAGTTAGAAACAGAAAATGATATGTAAAATCTTCATACAGAGGGCAGACATGACATTTTTTTTTATAGATCAGATTACAGCAAAGATAATAAATCCTCACAGACCACATTTAAGGAAATATCATAGGGTCACATCAAAGTGAGATGGTTAAGTATCATATTGGCTACCATAAAGCATAAAGATAAAATTATCCAGAGAACATAAATCATTCAAAGTAAGAAACCATAAGAAAGGATTTTCATTTTTCCACAAAATAAATGCATACATATGGAAGAACTTAGTTTGAGAAAAAAAAATTAATAAAAGAGAAGACAACAGAATTAGCAAGAATATAGAAAAAAATATTAAAGGAAAGCATGACGTTAACAAAATGAAATTGGAGAAGAAAAGGAGTTACTATTTGCTTTGTGCCAAAGATATGTTAAAATTTTCCTATTTTATGACGTAATTTTATAGAAAAGCATTTCGTGAAAAATGACACCGGATCAAACAAATTGAATTCCCAAAACAAGACATAGGCATCATCTAGTTTCTTTAACTAAATTTCCAATAGTTAGTAATTCATAGGTGGCATCCTTTAGGGTGTACAAGAAATTATTGATTATTGATCCTTCATTATATCAAGAAATTACAGAAACACATTCTAGAAGCCTTCTAATTTGGATTTAGAACGTGTAGACACCCACCATTAATCGACACTTAATATATACAAAATTGTAACAGAGATATAGCTTAAAAATGTATTAGAAATTTAGAGTTAATGCTCTATAAGGCATGACTGGGGCCTACCTGAGGCAAAATGGTCCAAAAACGCTCCATGCCTTAGGGATAGGCCTAAAACACAAGTCTCAAAGGTTAAGATGATACCTAGGACACAAAGGACTAGTTTTGAGTGCCTCCTAATTGGGGTTCACCAAATTGACAGACCATAAATTTAATTGTCAGAATTATAAATTCAGACATGTTGTGAAATGCATTGAGCTCCAAAGTGGAAACGAATCTATACTTGCTCTGGTATGAAAAAACATAACTATTCATCACATTTATATATAACTGAATGTGTATTTATTGCTTCTGTTTCTTCTTATTCTATATTCTTTACTTTTCTCTGCTATCCAGATATTTTCACTGTTTTAAAATCATTCCACCATTTTCTTTATCTTTAAAATACAGAAGGAATACAGTACTCCTCTCCACCTCAGGGCCCATGCCTTGCCCTACACTTCACTCTGTGAAACAGCACTAGCAGATTAAATTCATCAATTAGAAAAATAAAGAGGAAATATTACTTAAGATATATCAAAAAAGCATTGCCAGGCACTAGGATTAATTATTCAACAACCTGAACTCGACTCCAGAGCAAAGGAAAATTTGCTCGAGCACCATTGCGAATATAAACATTTGTCCACAGCGGCTGGTTTGGAAATTGCAGGACGAGTGTATCAGTATCTGTTGACATGTTATGATTGTTGATGATAAGTCTTCGAGGGACAGCATCAAAGAATGTCCCAGCAGCACCTGAATTAGAAGGGCAGCCAAAACTTCTTCCCCCTGTCAAAATTTGGCAATGCAGTGTCAATCCTTGAAACAGTATATTGGAACATTCAAAGGTAATGTTCTAAAGTGCAAATAGGATGATCACTGTTATGGCACAAGTTTCTAGAGATTTCTTAGACAAAAATGGACTGACCAATCTGAACTATGGCATATAGAAAGTGACTGCAAATCCTACAAGTTCATATGAAATCAAATCAGTGCACCACATAGTAGACATAAGATTACTACTCAACTCTTCTTTGGAAAGACAGACATGAACTACTGACAACTTTCATTCAAAATCACACAATGCAAACCTAACATTGATTGCATACAGAAAAATCACAAGCAGTCAAGCAAGAGTCTGCTACTCACATGTAATTATCATAGAGCTATAACATCAAAAAGAAATGTCAGACACAGTAAGCATAAGAAAGAAACAATAACTAGATTACTAGTCAGCCCTTCTTCGGAAAGACTGCCGTCAATTTCTGGCAAGTTCCATTCAAAATCAAATACAGGGAACCTAACATGGATTGCATGTAGAAAAATCCCAAGCAGGAAAGCAAGAGTACGTTAAACTCATGTATGATTATCATAGAACTATAACATTAAAAAGAAAGGTCGGACAGAAATTGTTAAAAGATAATTATCTACTTCAAGAGCTTCCCATTCAGAATCTCAAACCAAGACTCTAGCCAAACATTTTAAATAAGAATAGTGTCAAAAAGGTGGGGGAATTATGCTTCAAATAGTATATGGGTAGATTAAAGAAAATTCTTAAGCAGACAAAGATCGACTAACCTCACATGCAATCCATCTTAGAGCATTACATAGACTAATATGTAATCCTGGGTCCATTGATTCAAAATCACATGTTATTGAATGTAAGCTTATATTTCTAAAATATGAATTAGTTAATTAGCCGGTGGGGGTTGGGAGAATGGTTTCACTGGATTCAGCCAATTGGGGGAGGGGGGGTGATTTACACTGATTACCAACTATTAACAGCTCAAAGAAAAAATATAGGGATGCAGGTAAGGGTCAATAATCACCTTTTTACTATCATAAAGCTAAAGCTTAGAAAGATCATTTCTCTTGTTTGTATTCGGTATAAAAGAATTGTAACTAGAAAACTAATGTTGAAACAGATTTACTACTAGTTTATAAAGCGCGATGACAAGTAAACCTAAATGAAGCATTTAGTGATATTGAAAGGCAAGTTACAATGATATACGAAAAATGAGTTGGCACTAGACTATGAAAACCTGGAAAGTATTCCAACACTATGTTCACATACCAATGATTTGGTGACAAATTGCAAAGGCATATTCAGTATTATGAGCACCAAAATCCTGCTCGTAGTAAAACCTAAGTCCACTCGAAAGTGGTCAATGCATACCATTCATGTAGTATCCAGACTTAAGAATCATCTAACATTGTTGAGATTCAATCTCTCTCTTCTATAGCTTATTCAAGGTTTCCTCTTTACACATAATAAAACTCACAAAGCAATTATTTAACCATTGAGATAGATGTTTCTCTCGTAAAATATTAATTGCAAGGTTTAATGATGACAACTCCTAGAAAATTCAACAGGTCTCACCGTGGACCAAAAATACAGGATCATCATGCCTGCTAAAAACATTAACAGAAACTCTTCCACCACCACCTCCAGCAAATCCATTACCTCCAGTAGCACTTATCCTGCCACTTCCTGTCCTGTTTTTAACAAAAGAACAATCAGCCACAACATGATTCTGGCCATTACAGTATCTGGGAAACAAAAATGATTTACAGGTAACAAAGTTCAAGGTTAAACACATACAAATTAATATAGAGGGACAGATTCAACACCTATCAAACACAAATTACAAACAAATAGCTCTTGAAATCCAAGTCACATAAAGCGGGAGCGTAAGTAGAATTGTAGAGGGCTATTTTGAGTGCTAAAGCATCAAAGTAAAAGTTTTCTAGAGGGCAAGAGTACCTTGGTGAGCCAATAACAACATAGAAAATTATTTTTTCCAACAAGAGTGCAGTGGTGTCAATAGAACAGCTTAGTAGAGGGAGGATTAAATCAAAACAACATGGCCAGTTGTGGTTGCTAAGGACCTAGTTGTTAGATACAGCAAGGAAACCAAAAAAGATGCCAAAAAAATTCACGTAATTGACTTCAAATTTTTCAGAGACAAGGCGTAGCTTGTTATTCTTTTATTGTTGTTTTTGACAAGTTTGGGCCAAGTCGTATAACAATAGACATGTAGGCTTTCCGTAATGCTTTACAACCAATCGCCTTTCAGGTCCAAATTCCAAAGTGAAGAAATGAGAGAACTGCTTAACATCAACTCCATCTTCCCATTGCATAATATTAAATGCACCCCACCCTTGGACCAAAGAGGGGATTGAAAGTTATATGGTTACATCGGTGCAGCTTGCACCTACAAAGTGATGTGGTATCAAAAATTATCTTCGGTCCACAAAAGTCTCGAAAAAGTACTCTATATTTATTTATTTATTTATGGTCTGTATATTTCAATGGATCCTTCTCTTATAAGCCTACATAGCATAGAATACTAGAGATATTGTATTAGTTGATGGTTTAATAGATTTCCTGTAAGTTGATAGTTCACCTAAGTTAATACTGAGCTCTATGTATATCACTGATGCATTCGTAACTTACAACAAGATACAGACCTAAACTTTAAAATATCTCACATGAAACAATTTAACATAAATCCACATCACAGATTTTTTTTATTTTTTATTTATTATTTTATTTATTATTTTTTTTTTTATTATTATTATTAAATTTTTTTTTTGAAGGGGAGGTATAGGGAAAAGAGGTACCAATCCTTTAACCCCCCGACCTCAGTTATGGAAACGGCCATCCTAAACCAACTAAGACAAGTCGAATTGGTAAATCCTGTTAGGTAATTGTCTCAAAAGTCAAAGTTGGAGGACTTCTCCTGCAAATAATATTAGGTTTTTATGGATCCTTTAAATAGTGGATTGTTTCATTATTTTAGGGTTACATGAGCCGCGTGACCTGTGAGAAAGAAAAAGGGCCAAAAGAGAGATTGTGGCACTCAAAAGTCAAAGTTGGAGGACTTCTCCTGCAAATAATATTAGGTTTTTATGGATCCTATAAATAGTGGGTTGTTTCATTATTTTAGGGTTGTCTTTTGCGTGACCTTGGTGAAAACAAAAGAAAAAGAAGCGGCTCTTGGTGCTGGACATATAGAAGCAAAAGAAAAGAGTTGAGAAGAGATAATAATTTATTGGAGTCAACATTGGAGGCTATAAATTAATATATATACATACAAGTTGGCATACAAGGTTTCTTTTCTCTTTGCTGGTACTATTTTGTTGGAATATATATATATAAGCAGGGACGGGCAAATTGCTATTGTTTTTCTTTTGTTTATTTTGGGATTGGTTTGGTGAGTG
>CAIGRO010008485.1:0-15672 GCA_903798355.1 Fraxinus baroniana
TTGGGCTAACAAGAATTTAATAATTGGGGTCAGAAAATTCAAACAAAAAATTAAATTTACCTAATTAATTTACTAATTTGTTAAGAAAAAATTAAATAATTTAATTAAGTCAATATAAAAAATTAAAAAAATTTATTTAGATTCAATTTTTATTCGGTTCTTACGTTATTGGCCCAAAATCGAGAACCAAACCAAACATATCGGTTCTCGATTCAGATACCCGTTCGACTATTTAATTTATGAAGAACCACTTGATTCGGTTCGACTCGTGGACTTTTGTCCTACCCTATTTATAAGCAAAAAAAATTACTTTTTTAAGTAAATATATGATAAAAAATTATTTTATGTAAAAATCTTACTAATAAGACAAAAAATCACTTGTAAAATATAAAAAGTTCCTTATTAGTAAAATATTCGCGTGTGTAGAAATTAATTAAAGTACAAAATTAACTTATCTTATAATTATAAAGTTTATATATAATTAAGAAATAATAATATAAAGTTTCAATAAATATACATAACTTACTTTTTTTAAGAACAATCAGAATTGGTGGATAATAAACTTCTAATCATGGGTTGGACTGTTTTAAAAACTGCTACTCATAATCAGTTTGCTCATAAACGTTCAAAATCGGTACTTTAAAAATCGTTAATAACCGATACGACATATTATAATAAGTTTCTTCATAACTAAGAAAGACCGATTTATGCTATGATACCATCCTTGCATCAAGCCTAGGTTGAATTCAATTTTTCATTAAAAAGCCGACAAGTGAATTCAGACATTAGTCCATTATGATACCATGTTAAACAATCTCGTGTAGAACGAGAAGATTTTGTATAGAATTCTGTAGGCGGCCAGAGGGCCATGAGTTCAAAGTACAAGATTAGTCTTTGTTTTAACACAAAAGCAAATAAAAATGATGGAGATGTAGGGAAACAAATGGAAAAAGATGCTTAGCTTCTCGAGGGTTTTGTTCCAATTACCTTTATTCATCTGAGTCAGATTCTTCAATAACAGCCTTAATTTACTTGGATCGAAGATTTATGATTGAATTGAATTTATAACTTAACAATGGATTCTTGTTCCTTCTTGCTTTATGCTTTAAATTCCCCACCAAAACTATCAGAAATAATCGTAGGCTTATATCTACAGGAATGGAACATAGGAACGCACTGTGACACCAAGAAAACATACTCTTTAGCAATCATATTTTTCCCTAAAAACAACCATGTTTGTTTGTAGTCCTAGGACATTTGTATTATTCATCTGTATAGGACTATTAGCATTTCATCCAGCAGAAGTTTGTTGTCTGAGAAGTATGGACCTGCCTCTACGACGTAGTGGAGAAGATCATCCGGTAATGGTAAAGAATCAGCGTATACTCAAGGCCGCAGTTGTGAAGGGATTCAATACCAATAAGAAACCAGCACCTGTGAGCAATACGTTTGATCCAAACCAGTCAAGCGAACGAACTGTTAGAAGAGGATCAAATCCCATCCACAACCGGACTTGACCAAATGATGTGTTAGATACCTGAAAAACCTGTCTGTAGTGGATTGGTTGACGGGCTTTCTTCTTTCATTTTGGAGGTTTTGCTATAGAGTCGACCTCTCTAATTAGCTAGGACGAGAGTGAAGGCCATCAATTAATGTGATTTCTTGTTAGAGCAGTACTGCAGGAGCCAGAAGTGCCTCTACTATGAATCAAGATCAGGGAAGAATAGGGTATTCATGTTATTACAAGCTAGAACAGATTGCAGGTGCGCACATCTAGCATTGAACCAAACGGATTGGCAGAAAAGGACTCATGTAATCGACCCAAATTTGTTGAGAATAAGGCTTAATTGTTATTGTTGCTGTTAATTCCATGCACAGCAACCCTTTTTCATCCTATTAGCACCAAATCTTTCTGTATCATTTTTGTTTTTTCGTTCTATGTGTGATCAAGTATTTAAGTTGATACAAAGATCCAACTATAAATTCATTGCTACAGGGCTTCCAATTAAGCAGCAAGACTCTCAATTTGAAAGGGAGGAATATACTAAAACTAAACATTACTCGATTCACAGTTCAACTTGTTAAAATGTTTTTGATGAGGATATATGTTGGAATTTTAGGATAATATAAGGATTAAAATGTGTTAATTGGAAAAGTCTTCAATATGTGCGTTGATTGGACATGACTCTTCAAATGCAAAGAGTGCATATCAAAGAGTTTTTTTCGAATGAGTATGACATTTTGAGAAGGTACAATCTAGACTATCAATTTTGCAATGATGTCATCTAATGGTTGGAATTAATTTGGCCATAAAATGTGACTCCTCAAAGAAATACATAAAAATCTATAAATAGAACCTCCTAATTGCATTTTTTTCACTCCTAATAATTGATTTCTAATTCTTTATTTCTTTAAATTTTGTCAAAATAATTTTCATATTATTTTGAGTTTCGTGTTCTATATTTATTATTCGATATCTTTCATTTTAGAAAAGTATAGTTAAACGTTGGATCACCCGACAAAATTAATAGTGTGCTATGTTAATTTGGGAAGAAACATTGTATCTTGAAGACAGGCGTCCATTTAATTCTGTTAGCACCAGTGTGTGGTGAAATCCGTCGTAAGGAGATTTGTATTCGCATACCTCGTTTCATTTTATCTCCTTCCTTTTCTGCATTTTCTACATTTGAGTAAATAGTGATTTGCTCATTCTTATACATGTACTATGATTCAATAAGTCGTTACTCTACCTATTTGCATGCATGTACTTGTTTTTTATTAACGGAATATAATTCATGCACAAATTTATCCAACAATCTTAAGATAGATTCCTATTGAGCATTTTTATATTTCATTTATGGTGAAATGAAATCTGTGAAATGTCTATTCTATTTATGTGCGTATTGAGTCGTGTGTGTGAACATGTTTTTTTATTTTGTTTATTAAAGAAAATAAACAATTCAATGCAATCAGTTTTTGCTTATAGGAATTAAGATATTTCTGATGCACACTAATTTGCGGTTGGCAATTTAAAATAAAAATGCATGAATGTTCATAAGCTTTTGAATTACAGTACATTTTTGCTGGTTCAATTAAAAATGATAAATGTGAATTTGAGCTGCCTCTAAATTTCATTTTTGTACATCTACCAAGCCAACCATTGTACTCCTTCATGTTGTAAATGCTTTAATTCAAAGCAGCCAAATGTTATGTTAAACCAAAAAGACATGTGTGAGGTGGATCACTTAAATCCACTGGCACATGAGTATTTGTTTGGAGCACTTTGAAAAGATTGTGCTATTTGATGTGTATTATGGATCATAGATTAGATCCAATAACCATATTAGACATGTCTCTTTCATAGTAAAATATTTGAATTTGAATTCAAATGGTTCTTTTGGCTCTATAATTGCAAGTCTTTTTCACTTGTTTCACTTGAAGTAATATAACAAAAGAGAGAAAGCATAGAGAGGTAACTAAGTGGGAGAAGTTCATATTTCCGACGAAATTTTTGGTAGCTTCCGGCTAATTTATTTCTCGATATATTCATTGTTATTCTCGTGGACGACGGTGCATGATCCATTTTGGCACAAATTTGAGCCCAACATCATATGACACTCTATTAGTCGTGTTGAAGAAGTTTTGAGTCAATTGGTCCGATTTTATAATTTGAGGGTTTATGTTTCCGCATTATAATTTTAATAATCATTTGTTCACTACATTTTAAACTCTTCAACATGTCATGTTTGTTGTATTTGAAAGTACAAATGACAAATAGCTCAAATAAATCTTTATTTGTGAACCCCCATTTGAGAGTGTCCAACTATCATTTATTTTCTTGTACAGATGTAATTTTGGTCATGTGACTCCCTCGTTTACATTGCAACAAGTGAAACATAACTTCTTGTTGAATTTTATTTTATTATTATTATTATTATTATTATTATTATTATTATTATTATTTTTTGTGGTATGCTAATCCATTCATCAACCATAAAGCCAAAACCCATAAGTTATGTAAGGCTGATGTAATTGTCAACTAATGCTGCATTTTTGCATATTTTTTTTAAAACAAAATGTATGGCTGTCCGTACATGTCTTTTGATGATTCTTTAGTTTTACTTATTCAATTTTAAACTATTGTTCCGCTAGCTGGTGTGTCCCATTAGCAATACTTGGAAATTACATGATCATTATTTATTATTGAAAAGAGTGGACGAATTCTAACCATAATTCTGGGGGTAGAATGTTTAATTGCATAACATTCTCAATTAAAGTTCAAATGCATCCCACGTTCGAGGGGGTGGTATTGTTTTCTTCAAATTAGAATATTGAGACATTCAAGAATATTTGATATGATAAATTACACTATAGTGAAGACCTTGTTAAAAGTAAAACGTGCACGATGTTGAAAATTGAATATCCAATGCAAAGATTTAAAATGTACTAGTAAATTTATTTTACTTTTGAAAGTGTAGTTGATTCGTTGAAGTCCTCAATACACTTGAGGACAATTTTCCATTTACCCTGTTTTCTCTGCCTCTCTATCTCTCTGTCTTCCTATTTTTTTTTTTTTTTTTTCAGAAAATCCCCCCAACTAGCAACGAATTCATCCCAAAAATTTTCATATCTTGCTGCACATTTCCGTCATCTCCTGCAAATGTGGAAGGCAAGTTTCGAATTATATATGGTTTGAATCGAGAAATCAGTGAGATTGTTTCTTCTCCACTTCCTTTGTTGGAATATTGCATCCAACATCAGTTCACACGGTTCAGCAGCTCTTCTCCAGCTCACCAGCACATGCAGCTTCTTCCAGATCCTTCTATCACACGGCCAACATGTGCTTCATCTAGATCCTTCTTTAATTTGTTATGTAGGTAGTTTGTTAGATAGTTTAGTCTATAAATAGATCAATATACACAAAAGTTTTACTTGAGCTTGATGAATAATAAAATATCCTTCTTCTCAAGTTCCTTCAACGTGTTCATCATGTTGAATTCTATCCTTTAATTTCAGTTTGTTTCATTTTATTTCTGCTGGTTATAGCAGCTTCAAATGATATTTTATTATTCATCAAGCTCAAGTAAAACTTTTAGTATAGTGATCTATTTATAGACTAAACTATCTAACAAACTAACTACAGAACAAATTAAAGAATGATCTAGATGAAGCATGTGTTGGCCATGTGATACAAGGATTTGGAAGAAGCTGCATGTGCTGGTGAGCTGGAGAAGAGCTGCTGAACTGTGTGAACTGATGTTGGATACAATATTCCAACACTCCCCCCTCAAAATGGAACATCTTGAACTGTAAAGAGGAGAGCAAAGATGCAAGAGAAGCCATTGGAAGAGATGTCTAGGGTCTATAATATAGTACAGCAGAAAAGCCTTCTAGAGAAGAAAAACAGCAATATACTTCAACTGGAATGAAAGAGCATCCATGGCTCTGAAATCGGGCATTTACCGAAGACAACTTCATCAACATTGATGAGTAAAATGAAAAATGGAAATGCTAAACAATACTCCAGCTAGGACAGCAAATAAAACCACCAGTGCAACTCCATGCATGTGCAAGCATTTTAACAAACACATGGTGGACGAGAATGAAGAACTTCGGAACTCCATGGTCAGTTCTGGATATTGAATGTGAAGAACTAGCAGTAACACAACAAGAATAAACCAGGAACAGATAAACTAGCAGAGTAGAACGGACTGGAATTGCAGATATGTGCAGATGATGAATCATCGTCTGCAATAGAGTCAGTTCGAGATCTTTGGCTGAAGAAAAAAGACAGTAGTAGCGGATAGATGTCGCTCTGATACCATATTGAAAAATTAAAGGATAGAATTCAACATGATGAACACATTGAAGGAACTTGAGAAGAAAGATATTTTATTATTCATCAAAAAGGTATTTTTGTTTTCTTTTTTTTGGGTTCTTAAATTGGATCTTCACATCTCTATGCACTAAAATATCTTTTTGGGCATAAACCATCTAAGTGAGGATTTGATTCGAGTTTAACTGTCGTGGAAAATGCAGCATTTTTGAAAATTTGACAACATGAATTTTAGTGGTAACTTTGGCTACTTGGGTGGCGTTTGAGATATATAGTTATACACTGCTTTAATTATCTTCAAGTGTGTTCTTACTCCTCTTCACCATTCTTTTTCTTTGAGCAAAATCAGCAGCAATTTTGAACAGGTTACATATCGTTTCCGGATTCTATTTTCATATACAAACATGTTTTGATGTTGATTGATAATATATATAAATTGTGTGCACACTTTTCTCCTCGATTGCGAACTTTGAAGAGTTGAAGTTATATTGGTTTAGATATATTCAGTATTATATGCTTGTACTCCATAAGAGAATTTTTTAGAGGGCCATTTTCTTTGTGGAAATAGACACTAGATTCCAATGTGAACTTCTTACTCATAGTGGAAACATGCAGCGACAAATGTAGTTCGACTGAAAGGAGATGAGAGTTTGTGCAGCTATTACTTTTTGAAAGTCTAAGAAATGAGCAATAGGTTTGGGATTTGGATTCCGTTGTTTAGATTTCGTGTAGAGTGTAATGCATAATATTTACAGGAGTACCAATCCAAGTTCGATTGTCAAAAGCTATTTTGTGTAGTACTTATTGATAATTAACTTTCAAAAAGTAATAGTCGCTCATTTATTGTTGGTGTTTCCTTGTAGAAAAGGAAAATGTGCTTCCTTTCTAGTAGTACGACAAAGAGAGACTTGTTATCTTTGGATAATTGGCTAGGCCAAACGTCTAGATTGTTAGGGTGAGCACTTATACAGCTCATAGGTCTTTTAACCATCTTAAAAAGGCAAATTGGTAGTCTTAAGAAGAAAAACCTTCCTGCATAGTCAGACTATTCTGAACTCAACAAAATTAAAAATTACGTAAACGATGGCGAGCTGATCTTTCGGATATCCTATTGCTTAATCAGTCAAGAAAACAAGTGAAAATGAAAGTTTGCTTTGGAAAATGCACATTGAGAAATTTGCAGTTTGGTTAAAATAAAAGATTGTACATAATCTTCATATTTTCTTATCTTCTCATTATAAGAATATATATTTCGACTATAAATATCAGTGACACATGTCTAACTTTTTTGCAGATTGAAGTAGGTTCCACGATAAGTAATGAGTCAGATGTTCTAGAATGGCTGGTATATGGTCCTAAAATGAAACCAGTCTCCTACACTAGATATATTAGCAAAGGGCAACGTTTCCACATAAAAGACGTTGAAAAATCTACACAAAATAGTGGTGTATCAATTGAAGCGACAACCATGTCTAGAGCTAGTGCAAAGGATAATGCACAAGTTTATGATTATGATGTTGTTGCATTTTATGGAATCATTAGAGAAATAATTTCATTAGATTACTACATAATGAAGATTCCACTCTTTAAGTGTGACTAGGCAAATGTTGGTAACGGTATGAAAATGGATGGTTGCTTTACACTTGTTAATTAACACCAATGTAAAAATTATTTTCTGAAATATCTTTTTATTTTAGCATCACAGGCCAAACAAATGTTTTATTCGAGAGAAACTGATTCCTCTAATTGGTATGTGGTTTTGAAAGCACCACCTCGAGGTTTTCATGATCTAGAAATATATGATGAGAATGAAGAAGTCAATTTGGAAATAGTGTTTCACTGAGAATTGATAATGTGAACGAGGAAGTTAGCTATGTAAAAGGGGACTGCGAGGGTACTTTAATTTGATGATTGAAAATTTTAGTTTATCAATAAAATCATTGTTTTGTTGTCATTTTTTTTTTGTGTTTTCTTGTTCAACTGCTTCCGCATCGTAATCTTCATATTATATTTCTGTTTGTATTTTTTGTTGCCTTGCAATGGTGAGTTTTGATTATTCATTTTATATGTCAATTTTCAGAGTTTCTAACATAGAATGCTAATCATGATTTTTATATTTTCTTAAATAGGTTGGATATCGTGGTAAATACCAGAAAGAAGTTTGTTGATGATTCAAAAGCTCCACGTAAAAAGAGATCAGTACAAAAAACTATAAGTGGACAACTAGTAGCCAACACATTTCAACAGCATTTTAACTCTTTAGATGCTCCTATTAGGTCTTTCTGCAACATGAATGAGTAAGAAATCTCCTGAAAATGAGGTTACCCCAGAAGATGATGTAGACATGAGTGGTAATGAAAACCAAAGAACACTTGTGAAAAAGATTAGAGAAGCACTAAATGAAGCTAAAAGAATGAAACTCAAACCTGATAATATATTTAAACCCCAACAATGGAAGAAATTTGTGAAGGAAAAGACAAGTACAGAATTTATGGTAAATTCTTCATTTTCCTTTTCTTAGATCAAATCCGTACTAAGCTATGATTAATTATTACTGTCCTGATATAAGTTTGGAAATCTAATTATCATACTAAAAGTAAAATGTTTAGAGAAATTCAAGAAAAAAATCCGACATACATGCAGTCGCAAGGGATTTGCTAGATTGCGTAAAGAGATGGTAATATTACACAAGCCATCTTTAATTTTACTAAGTAAATCATTTGCACTAGATTCTTATTATATTATTCTTCTTTCTCTTAGCAAAAGAAGAGCAACAATCCTTCTTCTATAGATCGAAAGGAGGTTTGGACAGCAGCACATATAAAAAAGAATGGTGAACCTATATGCAAACTTGTTGAAGATATGCTTGTAAGTGTAAAAGAAGTTGCTCTTTCAAAAGTACTTGATCCGGAGAATAGTGGACGATTACGAGGGATTGGAGGTGGAGTTTGCTATACAAAGTATTTCATATTAACTCAAAGGGACTCTAATATAGCTCATTTAAAGGAAGAGCAAAATCATCCAAAGATTCAAGTGGCAGATATGGAGAAGAAAATCAATGACCTATTGGAGAAAATAGGTTAAAAAGTTCTTTTAAGTGAAATATAACTTATATACACTTTTACTTCACATGATTTAGTAACTAGTTTCTAAAATTTTCTATTTTCGTAGTTTCAGGAAAGGCAAAGTGAAGAATTATCTAATATTTAACTACCACTTTCATTGGTAAAATTTATCGTTCATTTTCATTGATAATATGTATTTATTTTTAAAGTTGACTATAACCTGGTGGCTCTTGGATTTGTGTTGTTGAAGAGTGTAAACACTAATACACTTAACAACAAGTGTACACTCAACAACAAGTGTAAGCTACTAGATTGGATCGGAACTGGAGAAGAGGTGGCTAAAAGATGTTGGTTTTCAAATAATCCAAAAATATGAGTTCATCACATTTCTCTAAGACCTAATGTTGTGAGAGTTTGGGTTGATGTAGCTATGAAACCTGATGCATTCTTGTAGAGGCCTACTTCTGATATGAATTGTATGGAAGAATGTGTTGGTACCACAGTTGCATGGCCATGTGATAAAGTTGTAATCAAGTGAATAGCATAGACAATAAGGTCAAATTTTATACCCTATTATCTTCGGTCACTAATTAGAGTTTTGAAATTTTTTTACTTCATATTATTTCAAAATTTAACAAGTTGTATGACTTTATTAATTTTCAAATTTAAATGCATCATTGATTTGACGGATGTGTTCTCCAAACAAATTACAAGAGTTCAAGTATTTTTTTTTTTTTTTGAAGAAGTAGAATAATATGATTCTAATTTCATTTTGTTTATTTTATTTTCAAGCATATATTCTATTAGTATTTGGTATGAGGCATAACATAATTAGATTTCTCTATTGAACAGCTACATTATAAATTTCTACAAACAATATTGATGTTTGTTTGGAATTTATTATTTGTTTGGTTATTATTGTTCATGTTTTTAGTCCAAAACATAATGGTATTGAATATTTACATTTGATAATTAAAGAATTAAGAATGCTAAGTAATATGTTTACATTATAATAAAAAAATGCTATTAAAAATAATACATTATATTCAATAAATGCTATAAATATTAAAAAGTTATGATGAAAAAAGAATGTTATTGAAAATATAATAATGACGATTCAAGAATGTTATTAAAGTCAAAATTATTACAAAAAATGCTATAAAATTAGAAAAAGATTGCACGAAAAAAATGCTATAAATATTCAAACAATTACGATAATAAAATGCTATGTGAGAATTTTTTTATAGCATTTTATAATAAAAGCTATCAAATTAAAAAAGATTGCACGAAGAAAATGTTATAAATACTCAAACCATTACATTAATAAAATGCTATGTAAAAGTTTTTCATAACATTTTATAATAACATTTATAAAATGCTATAATAGAGATATGACTTTTAATAACACCACCTACGATAGCATTTTGAAAAATACTATAGAACGTGATAGATAACATTTTTCGCAAGCTATAAATGACTTCGTATGTTATAGCGTAAATTAGAACTTTCAATAAAATTAGAAGGAAACATGATAACGTGAAAGATTTGGGAAGGATTTTCTAATCAATGGCTACTTGTGCTTGTTATATGATTTGATTGAAATTGCTAGTTACAAATTATATGGCACGAAATGTCATGTATAGTTGTAAGTATCGATTATACGTCGTAGACATAATACCATTTGGTGATTGCTCTCAAATGAAACAAGTTTGATTGTTTTGTAGAATAATAACCTATTGGATCTGTTTATAAATGGGTTATCGAGAGAGAATAAACCGTGCATCGAGTAAAATGGGCATAAAGCCTAAACTAATGGGTTAGTTTAATTAAAACATAACTTGACGATTGGAGATCTCACGGAATACGTTTGATAAGAAAAGTAGTTATGATCGACTTGATGAGAAGTACTTTGGAGTTTTAACTCATCCCCATTTCTATGATGAAAATAAGTATTGTCTACAAAAGATTGGTTAGGATAGGCTATATTTTTAATGATGACTATATCTTATAAACCGTACAAGTAGAGTATTGTAGGGTACTTTTTATAGAACATCATATTTGTTACACACATAGGACAAAAAAGCATTCAATATGTTACAGTCATGCTAATATTTTATGAAATGAAGATACATGTCCACATATTATGAGTTTTTATGTCACGAGATGAATTCAGAGTTTCAAATCAATTGTAAATCTTATTTGAATAATCTTTCACATCAATCTATCGAAAAATACGTTGTTTGTGAATAAAATGAAAGAACTTACAAGTATAAAGATTATCATGATGCTATTAAAAAATATGTTGAGATATTTGAATTGCTTTGGTAGTTTCTTTGTCTTTAATTTCTCCTCTTTCTAGTTAAGTGGCACCATATTTTTGCATGTCCTACGATTGTTATCAGATCCACCACATCTTCCACATTTCAAGACCAAGTTTAGGAAAAAAAAAATTAGAAGAGTTATAAAGGATTGCACAAATTCTACGCACTGGTCTCAAATACATGTACTGTCACACTCTTCAAAACGATGGTCACATAATCCGTAATAACTTATACATGCCTTGATATATGTTGATGTAGTGCATACAGAGTTTCTACATAGCTATGCGACCTAAATTTCCTTAATCGGAATTGTATTTGACTATAAATGTTTCTATTAGTTGTGCCTGAGAAGAGAAATCTACACCGAGAAATAATTTCTCTCAAATGATCAAAAACGATCTCTTTCAAATGTTCCCAAATAGTTGTCAAAAAGACGATTCATGTAACAAAATATAATCATCGGACGGCGCTGCGGCGACGCTGATTTGTGTGATTCTATGTGTGGAAGACGATGACGACGTTGATTTGTGTGATTCAGTGTGGGGGAAGCCGATTGCGTTGGTGCGATGTGGCGGTGACAATGGTCATTGGTAGGGTTGGCGGTGACGATGGTCGTTGGTGCAGGTGGTGGAAGTGGCCGATCTGTGGTGTACGTATGCTGATTCGTGTGGGTACTGTGGTGGTGCTGGAGTTAGGGACTCTTTTGAAATCGATGCTGTGAGATTGTAGTGTGGTTGGATGCGGTGGTGGTAGGTGTGTGTGTGTTGTGGGTGCGTAGGTGGTGGCGGCATTACTGGTGTGCATTGATGTTTGGTGGGTAGATGATGGTGGTGGCGATCGATGGTGATGCAGGTAGAGATGTTTATGGTGGTGGTGGCGGCGGTAGGGCATGGTGCTGTGTGCGGTGTTGGTGGTGGTGGCTATAGTGGTAACGACGGTAGTCTGTAACTAAAGGTTTGATAATATCTATGATCAATTACTCGACTCTAGCCTAAAAATTTAATAATATGTGACTCAAAAATAATATGTGACCAATTAATTTAAAAATATGTGACCTCGAAATAATCTGTGACAAAACAAACTTGACGATATGTGACCAGTAAATAAATCTATAACTTATAATTATGAATATGTGACTATTAATCACAAATTGTGACTTTATTATCGTTATTTAATAAATATTTTGAATTAATTAAATCCATACCTATAAAGAATACACCTTAAATATAAATTTTTCTCACACAACAAATCTATTTCCACTCAAAATGATGGAAAAAAAAGTCCCTGCCCCTCAAATCTATTTCACTTGTAATATTTCCCCATTTTAATTCATTCATAGCTTCGATTCTTAGTGTCAATTTCTCAGCAGTTAGTAATTATCTTACAAACCAGTCTGAAATTGTAAGAAGTTTTCAGTTAGCCTTCACCAATTTTACAAAAGATTATTTAAACAAAGGCAAATCACATATCACCAATTTTGAAGGTACTCTAGTTAAAATTCTTGATGTAGACTATTGTCACCGCTTTGTCCAAAAGCTATGTGTATAATTCATTATCAAAAAATCGAGTCCAGGAAATCCAATCCAAGCCCAATTTGTCGTGCTCACCCTATTTCATGCATGCTCTTGAATCATGCCCTCACTCTATGAAAATGCTGCAACATGAACTCGTACATGAAAACTCTAGCTCTGATACCATCATACCAATTTTATCTAGGAAATTGTCACCACTTTGTCCAAAAACTATTGCTCATGGCACAAAATGTAATCAACCCTTATAACACTTAGAATCAAGTCCGCGAATCCATCTCAAGTCCATTTGTCTGGCTCATCATGTTTCAAACATGCTTTTGCACCATTCATGCACCCCCACGGGAATTCTCCATCATCGACTTGAACACAGGAACTCAACCTGTATTACCAACCTAATGTAGGATATTGCAACCACTTAGCCCAATAGATATATAATCGACAACACAAATGCAATCCACCATATATCATTTAGAATCAAGTCCATGAATTCATTCCAAACTCAGTCTGTTGGAAACACCCGCTTTAAGCATGCTTTGCATTAAATACAAGTCCAATCTAACGATTGCTCCATCCCCATATATATTGATACATATGAACTTGAATGCATTTCTCGTCCTTTCGTCCTATAGATGACATGAATTTATTTGCCTCCATGCCTAGGGATAAAGGAAAAGTAATTGTTTAGCAAGATATCATACTTATGGTTTTTTTGATGTTTTTGCGGATTTCTACATGGAAGAATGCGTGAGAAGTTCATCTTTCAAGGAATAAGTTATTTTTCTTTATTGAGATAATTCAAAGGTTATTGAGGGTCACGAACTTTTGTATCATCCCAAAATCAACTCTTATCATCGCTCCTTAGAAAGAAGATTTTATTATTGACTCCACCTTTATTCAAGCATAACAACATGATTTCAAACTCAATGTAAAACGAAAACCCAAACATCAAATGGTCGGTATTGGCTAAAAGTAAATCAAGAGGATGTTAGTTGAGCACGTCTGTAGTTTTGTTTAATTTGCCTTTCTATTCTTGGGGCTTCGAGACATTTGACTTTTGTCTTTTTTTTGTTTGCACTTCATCGTTACAACTAGGCTCGATTGGTCCCTAATAGCTTTCAAGTAGGTTTGGTGTCACCTTTTGGTTGTTGATTCTTAACGGGGAGGTCTTGGCCTAGTTCCACTCTTTTTGTACTTTGTTCGTATTCATCATTAAAATTCTCACCCGTATGGTTGTTGAATAAAAATAATAAAAATACAAGTAAAAAAATCCGAGCCGATGTAACCACGAAAAAAGGGAGAAGATAAAACATCGTTTGCTATCTGATCTTGATGAATCCAAAGTACGAATCGACATGTTTATTCGAGTGTTAAATTAATAAAATGTATATCTACATTATGAAACAATCTATAATGAACTCGAAAGAGTAAAACTTGAGAACATTGACTTATGTTGTTTGGTCAAGATGATCGTTATTTCAAGTACTATAAGCAAAAATGTGAGGATAGTATGAGAAAGAAAGAGATTAGACGATAAGGTCAACGTCTAGAGAATGTGACACTAATAAAAATAAAGAGAACGAATCTTTTTCCCTCTTTCTTCTTTTTCTTCTTCATATTCCCCCTTTTTGACAATTTACTTATTTTGCTCCTATGAAAAACTAACTACTGCAATAAGTAACTTTTTTTTTTAACATTTTTTTACAAATGAAATTGAGAGGGGAGATGGAAGCATCTAAAATATTGAAGGTGATCCAAATGTGATTTAGGCCTCGTTTGTCTCCCATTATTTCAAATCATTTTTTGTTACAGCAAGATTTTCTATCACAGATTCTCCCAATAAAATATTCTACACATAAATCAATAAGTTACTATAAATTTCAAACATACATTCTCTAAAAAATATTACTTCATTTCTTCTACAATAATGGGAAACAAAAAACACACACTTGTGTAAAATTTAAACACGATTATTTCTTTTCTTTTTCATTTTTTTCTCAATTTTATTTAATAATAGTGATTTGTGACATCTGTATTTCTCTTTTGGCTGAAACTGAACCACGCTTTAGAAAAAGCCACAAACAATTCTTTGATGATTCCGTCAAAAGTAAAAATAAAAATGGCAGATTAATGTTCTGCCAAACACGACTTCGAAATTCGTGATAGCATTTGTTGTCATTTGAGAGAGTGATCGGCTGGTTTTGTAGTTTGTCTCTCAACTTTCGGTAATTTACTCTAATTTTCTATTCCCTAATTTAAGGATCATTATTACAATTGTCTTTAACTTTTCCTTTTTCTTCTTATTTCTTGTAAACATTGCAATCCATGAAAACAATGCTTTTTTTCCTACTAATAAAAATATTTTTTTATAGAAACATTTTGTTTGTATCACATGAATACAAAAATATTTGTTAATATCATGTCTAATTGTACTTAAAAATTACAGATTTGAAATTTTAAGGGGTTGTTCAATTGGTCAGACGTTGAGTTTGTTCTCCAATGGTCACCGGTTCGAGTCCCCTCAAAACCACTAAGATGAGTACCTACTGTAAATTTCAGGGCGCTGTGGGATTAGTTAAGGTGTGCGCAAATTGGGACGCACATCCACGATTGTTAAAAAAAAAAAAAAAATTACTGATTTGAAAAGTACTAACTTACCTTTCTAAAAAGTAAGTTCAAATTAATGAATTCATATTGTCCCAATTGACTAAAAATTGTTGCTTCGAGGTCAAATGTTTGTGAAACGATATCTCCATTTCCCCCGTCCCCGTGACAAAGAGTAAGGGTCCGTTTGATTGGTTTAAATTCCATGAAAAATGTCACGTCCGAAAAATTCAATTTCTACTTTAACTATTTGATACGAAAGTGGAAATAGAGTTCAAATTTCAAGGTATAACCACTTTAAGTTTTTTTTTTTTTTT
>CAIGRO010008491.1:0-10516 GCA_903798355.1 Fraxinus baroniana
AATGAAAACAACAGCTAACAAGAACTTGAACACAAATAAAAATGAAATAATTCAGATGCAACATAATAATAACCTACTACTTCATACGACACTAACATATCCTCGAGAAAAACACAACCCGTGCATAGCACGGGCGAAAACTAGTGTGTATATATATAAATTTTAAAGGTGAAGCAGAATCGTTTGATTTGATAAATATAATCATGATAAAATACAAAATAAATAGTGATTTTGACTTTCAAAGCGTCCACTATATACTTAATATTCTTTTTCTAGTTAAAATGCAACATTTCTAATTTCATATTTTATTTTATTGATAGAAACGTGTATACATTGCTCATTTTCATATTATTATCCTATTCAATGATCATGATAGGAAACAACCAAACAAGCTAAACTGAAACAGCACAATAAAGAAGAGTATAAAGAGCGATGTTTTCTGTATCCCAACTCACGTAGTCAAGATGTGTTCACAAGCGGTTGGTAGCAGTGAACTAGGAGGTTGTTCGAACAACTTGTCACACTTTCATTTTCTGTGATTATTTTACTTGGGCTCCATTACATAAAAAGATACTTTCCCATTCTATAAGATTGGCTAAGGGCATGTTCGGCAGATATTAAATTCGGATTAAAATTAAAAAATTAGTCGTTATTGTTGACTTTTATTAGACGAGTGAGACCCAATAACGGCCATATTTTCAATTTTAATTGGATTTCAAGCTGTACCGAATAGGGCCTAAATGAATCATGATGAAGGAGGATCCGGGACAAAATGCCCAATCTTTCCTTTCGCCGGACCTTGCTAATCGTTCGAGTGCAGTCACTAAAACATACAAAATCAACCAGATTGAAAAATAAAAATTCATTTTTTAATAAAAAAAATCCTTATATTATTTCTAATGTGGAATGGGTCTATTGGTATCTAACTCGATCCTCCTAAAGTAGCATTCTCAATAGGAAGTCATTTTCCAAAATCAAAATCACATCTTTTCAGTCCCATTTATGGTTTGAACATGGTGTCATTGGTCCACCCAACCGTAAAGGCCACGGGGCTGTATATGTTCGATTTATTTTTAAAGAGATGTTACATGTATATAAAATTTTATTAAATTTTTTACATAATTGACACATGGTCGTTCCCTGTTGGGGGATAAAATTTTACCATTCTTTTACATAATTGGCACAATTATGTAAAAGATTTGGTAAAATTTTATGTACAACAAAGTTTTTTCCTTATTTTTATCATATTCGTAGAATGATAATAATAATTATAATAATTTTTTTATTCGCATCTTCATAATTATTGACATGAAAACGACTTTCAACTTCTCAATCTTCTCGCGAGAGTTTTGACTTCAATAAAATTGAGACGATCTTATAAAAATCTAAAGTGTTCGTATTTATTTATCGAAAATAAAATTGAATTATAAATTTTAAATCGAATCTTTACGTATTTTCAGACTTAAAACACTTGATTTAGCCCATGTTTTATATCCATTATTTTAACGAAATGGAGTTTTAAATAGTATTTTTTCAAAGAATGTGTTGTTAAAATGCTGGAAATTTTTTGAATTTACTTAGCAAATATTTTATTGTATAAATGTATGATTAAAAATGAGTATGAAAATTAGCAATTGTTTGCTACTACTGTTTCGCGCGGATTTCGGTACATATTTTTAAAGAGATGTTACATGTACATAAAATTTTATTAAATTTTTACATAATTGACACGTGATCGTCTCTTGTTGGGGGATAAAATTTTACCAATCTTTTGCATAATTGGCACAATTATGTAAAAGATTTGGTAAAATTTTATGTACAACAAATTTTTTACATTATTTTTATCATATTCGTAGAATGATAATAATAATTATAATAATTTTTTTATTCGCATCTTCATAATTATTGACATGAAAACGACCTTCAACTTCTCAATCTTCTCGCAAGAGTTTTGACTTCAATAAAATTGAGACGATCTTATAAAAATCTAAAGTGTTCGTATTTATTTATCGAAAATAAAATTGAATTAAAAATTTTAAATCGAATCTTTACGTATTTTCAGACTTAAAACACTTGATATAGCCCATGTTTTATATCCATTATTTTAACAAAATGGAGTTTTAAATAGTATTTTTTCAAAGAATGTGTTGTTAAAATATAGGAAAATTTTTGAATTTACGTACCAAATATTTTATCGTATAAATGTATGATTGAAAATGAATATAAAAATTAGCACTTGTTTGGAACTTGTTGATGTTGTCGTGGTCGTCGTCATTTTTAGAAGATTTCTTACCTTGGAACCGTAAGTGGGCCATATGCAGCCGTCCTTTGTTGACTCAACGAAATGCAAGTTCTCTGAAATATCCTTCTCAAATACATTGACATAAATGTGAAAAGGGTAGAAAGGTAATTCTTCCTTGATTCGGTCATTAAATGCACCTGCAACTTTACTATACAACGATCATAAATTGTCTAAAACTAGATTGAAGATGAACCATGCTACCCAAAAATAGTTGACAAAACATTCACAGTAGGCGGCGGGCCCACATTTTTTTGGCAATTTTTATTCACGCGGGACCGCCCGTGTAAGAGGTTTTCAAACTCGTTGTCATCCATTTTCGGTATAAATGGAAAAACCTTCAAACAAACTTAAAAAGTTTTAAAATAAAGATCCAAAGGCTTATAGGGCCTGTTTGGTGGAGCTAAAAAGTAAAAATTCAATTAAAATTGAAAATATGACTGTTATTGGATCCTACTCGTATAATAAAAGTCAACAATAACGACTAGTTTTTCAATTTTAATCCGATTTTAATTTTTACCGAATGGGCCCTAGGATAAATATTTATTTCTATTTTCCCGCTTTCCCTACAACTTGAGTCTTGTAATTAAGAAATGATATTTCTAACAAATTACGAGCCTGTTCGTGAGGGTTTAAAATCCGATTAAAATTGAAAATATAGTCGTTATTGGGTCTCACTCGTCTAATAAAAGTCAACAATAACGACTGATTTTTCAATTTTAATTCGATTTTAATCTCTACCAAACACACTCATAATATCAAAATGATATACGAGCTAATACAAATTCAAATTAATAAAGTTCTCGTTGTATGAAAATTAAAATTAAAATTTTAATTTTAATCAAAGTCAACAATTAATTTTAACTATATATTTTATGTGATCCAGAACTTCTTAACCACATAATTTATCAAAAAAAAAAAAAAATTATTTATCAAAATCCACTAAAAATTTGATTTTAACCCCCTGCCAAACATGGCATAGTCTATTTAACGAAAATAAATATTTTAATTTAATATATCCCCACACGCCTAGAAAATGCTATCATTCATGTCCATGTTCCATACCCCCACAAACACACAACTTTGACTGCTTGTTTGTTTTCAGACTACTCATGATTTATCACTCGTTTACTTTGACGAATCTGTGGACACTTTTTATTTATAGAAAAAACCTCGCAATTGTAAAGAAAAATATTAGCTCATTCGATCAATATATTTTTAAACCACACAAGGGTGTGCATTTATTGAGATTTTGTGACACACTTCTTATCAATATGATCGATAATTATTTAAACCTTGTTCGAGCGAGATTTTTTCAATTGCAAAATAATTTTTTTGGAAAATATATAGTTAAAAAGTAGTACAAAATTATGGATATAATAAAATGTGTAATTAAGACAAAACACCTAAGTTCAAATTTTGTTGTACCATGAGCCTTGTCCTCTTGTGCTTGAACTTCATTGAGCTCAAGCTAGTTGAAGCATTTTATATCGACATTATTTGGTAATCTTATATCGATAAAAGTATAGTGATTCTAAAAGTATAAAATTAAATAACACCTTTAATTTATATTTTTGTTTTGTGTCATTAGGAAAAATTAGAAAATATATCATATAATATTATGGATTTGATATCCTGACCTAAATTAAGCAAAATAAAAACTTCTCACTGCAATGAATAATTAGGGACAGATCGATTCTTTAGATTATTAATCCCCATGAAAAGTTTAAAGAAATTAACTAAACTTGTCAATATCATAAGACGAAAAAAGCTTCAGGAAAAAAGATTATGGGAAATTTGTAACGGAGTCCTACTTTTTATAAAAGTGCAAAACATATCTAATGCCATTAGATCGTAGTAGATACATCCCAATATTTTAAATGTGCAATAGAAGGACCTCTGGACAGTTCCATTCAAAATTTCGTTAGTTGACCAAATCAAACATTTCACCATTTTTCAAAATGGTAAAATGGTAATTCTATATTTTTCACATAAAACAATTAAATAAAAGAATAAAAGAAATGAAATATTCTCTGATCTTCCTCCACCGCCATGGAAGAAAGAAAGGGAGTTCTTTTTCGACATCGACGGATGGTAGTGGTGGTGGTGGTGCAAGAGAGTTGGGCAGGGGTATATGAATTATGAAGTTGGTTGGAGAAGAAATAAAGAAGAAGATAAATTTGTCATTTTACAAGGTTTTAATAGAGAAAATAGACTATAGAAACCTTTTGTACAATGTTTACTTGATTTGAGAATGAAATAAGTCAAAAGAAGATATTATTTTGCTTTAAAAACAAAACAATAAGTTACAATAATAATATTAATTACACCAAACATTAAAATAATCGAGACCGTTAACTGTTCTTCATTACAGCCGTTATCTTGTTTCTTACCTCAACACTGTCGAACTTCACGCTGAACTCCATATGAAAATGTTATTTAACCTTAATTTTTCCGCACATTCACACTATCAATTGTCAAGTGATTCTTTTCTCGCCCCTAGATTGTTTCGTAGCCACGGCTCGCACAAAAAGTCAACTCGCCACATCCTAAATCATTCCCATGTGATTCTTTTATGATTTTTTTAAGGTCTTTGAAGATTAATATAGAGTTGTCGAAAAACCAAGACAATAACCAATCCCAAGGGGAAAATTTTCGTTGACTCCTAAACACTGTATATCCGAATAAAGTCTTGAATATTCCCTGCAATTCAAAAAGATTAATAATCTTCCACTTCCTGTAACCAACCTCTTCGCATACATGGTTGTGTGAGGAATAGTCTTTTGTTGAAGGAGAGGGTGCATAGATTGTTCTGGGTTCGCAGGATAACGAGATGGGTGCTCCAGGAACAAGATTTTCTGGGTTTTCTGTACTGGGATTTGTGGGTTTTGTTTTGAATGCAGCAATTTTATGCAATGGAGGAATCACAAGTAGTTTTGTTAGAAAGGTTGAGAAAACTATTGATATGCCTCTTGACAGTGATGTCTTCCGTGTGCCTCCTGGTTATAATGCGCCTCAACAGGTCTCCCAGTATCTTCTTTTTCTTTTTAATTATTATATACTCAACAAATATAAACGAATACACGCTTTTCAAGTATGATTATTGTATTATTTTGCCTTTTCTCTTTGTTCGTACCATGAATGTTACCTTTTTCCTAAAAAGTATCCTTTTAATATTTATGTTTTTGTTTTTTAAGTTGTTTAGATACCCAAAGTGGAGCAAAGGATCTCCATAGTCGACCCCAATATGATTGGGAAGAAGGCTTAGTTGGTCGTTGTATCTTATGAACATGGCTATTCAGATATAGATGCTTCTCGTTGACTGAAATTGATTCAATTATGTTGTTGAATAATTGTTTTTTCTTAAGGTACATATTACACAAGGGGATCATTTGGGAAAGGCCGTGATTGTATCATGGATTACCGTGGACGAACCAGGCTCAAATACAGTCCTATATTGGAGTGAGAATAGCAAGGACAAGAAGGAAGCAGAAGGAAAGCTTACCAAGTATCAATTTTACAATTATACCTCTGGTTACATTCACCATTGCACCATTAAAAAGTTAGAGGTGAATTTTTCTTATTTCTTTAATTGTATTCCTTCTTTTGTATGCTTCGTTATGTGTACATTTAGCTTTGGACAGGATATGATATCGGAGATTCTTTTATGGCCAATTTGGAATGAAATTTTTGACTTCTTTGTGGCAGTACAACACCAAATACTACTACGAGGTTGGAATTGGTCACACAACACGAACATTCTGGTTCAGAACACCCCCCGAAGTTGGCCCTGATGCTCCTTATACTTTTGGTCTTATAGGTATCCTTTCTTACCTAAATATTTCATGGAAGTTTGCTCAAGACTTGATAATACATTACCGTACTATCATAAGTGGTATTGCAATAGATTGATCTTTGCGTTAAACAAATTTGGCATGTTCAGTAATGTGGATTGGAAAGCACGTGACAGTATTAAACAAGAAAAAGAAGTTAAAATCTTGTCTATTGTACTATTGTGTGTACTGCATACCTATAAGACTTGGAGTCTTACAGAGTGTGTGTATAATAAATAGGTAGTAAGTTGTGGATCCTATGAAATGTGTGGATAAAAAGTATATTTGACGTGCTTAACTTAAACTTTAAGATTTGCCAAACATGCTCTTAATACAACCATGTGAGTGTTTTCCAATTTTTGGTACAGGGGATCTTGGTCAAAGTTTTGACTCCAATAGGACACTTACGCATTACGAGAAAAATCCAGCCAAGGGACAAACTTTGTTGTTCGTTGGTGATCTCTCCTATGCGGACAACTATCCTAACCATGACAATGTAAGATGGGATACATGGGGAAGGTTCGTTGAAAGAAGCGTTGCTTACCAACCTTGGATTTGGACTGCAGGAAATCATGAAATTGATTTTGCTCCAGAAATTGTAAGTGTCATGCAAAATCATCTTTCATTTCTGAAACACAGTGTTCTCATTCACAACATGTGTGGATTTAAAGTGGAAATTCCTCTATTATTGATAATTTTTAGAATTTTCAGTTGATTAAATATTTGTCCCGTTTCAAATAGTTTAACCTTTCATAGAGGTTGTTGAAAAGCTCAATTTTAAATTGTCTCCAACTTGTCATGAGACGTGCAGCCTATGGTCAATTTTTCATTAAAGCCTTGACATGCGTAAAATTTTCATTTATGGTTGACTATGAAACTTGAATTCTGGTCCTTTGACCTTACCGGTTCTACTATTATGTTGAGCCATCTCATTCAGAAATCCCAATTTTTCATGCAACAATTCTCCCATTTGCTCAAGTTTCTGTTGTGGATAAATGTTTTTGATATTCCCTATTAAATGGAGGGAATTTATGGTTCTTTTCTTATTTTAATCGACAAAGCATATAACTGAAAATTGAATTATATTGATGTGAATTTCTTTTCTAGTATTTGTGTCTTGATCTTTAATGGAGTCATTTTGTTTTAACAAATTCATCATTTTTAACCTCAAGAAAAGCCTGTCCAAAGACCTCTCTGCAAGTAGGTTTTCAAGGTTAGTGATGGTAGTTGATAATACAAAAACAAAAATCTAATGCACGAAAACAATAGTTCTTACCATCTCCAAGTTGAGCATATAGACAAAAGAAGAATCACAGATATGAAATGGCTATGCAAAAAAGTGGATACTGCCTACGAATTCTTTATCTTGCATAACTATAAACACTTTTGAACACAAAGTCTTATCCTTCTCTTTTGTTCCTTGCATATCAGGTGCTAAATTCACTTCTTTGTCAGTCTTAATATGAATCCAGTTTTTCATGGAAATGAGTTCGTAAATAAGTATCGATTATTTTCTTGCAGGGTGAAACAAAA
Source organism: Fraxinus baroniana (assembly GCA_903798355.1). Taxonomy (NCBI): domain Eukaryota; kingdom Viridiplantae; phylum Streptophyta; class Magnoliopsida; order Lamiales; family Oleaceae; genus Fraxinus; species Fraxinus baroniana. The sequence goes on from CAIGRO010008491.1 coordinate 7,666, forward strand.
CCCTTTAAGCCATATAGTCACCGTTATCACACCCCTTATAAAGTATCAGATAGCACCTCTCCCTTTTGGTACTCAATCAAGAGAGCTTCAGCATACATCATTGTTTTGTCCTCGTATTCAGCATATGGTAAGCACCTATATGCCTTAGAATAAGTCTCATTATTTTATATTTAGTATTCACCTCTCGGTTGCAAATTTCATTAAATGAAACTCGTGCGGGCTTGATCAGTTAATTGTACTAGAGAGGGGACTGAAACACTAATGAGTGGATTCCTTGCTTTTTGAAAAGACTTAACTGCGGGATTTATTCATTTCTTATGTTTCGTATTTCTACATATTGGAAAAACCCTGTCCACTCTTTACATATGATGCCTAGAGCATTTTTAGCTAAAGCTTACTTTCAAGTAAGTTCTAAAATAAATATGTTTTTTATTGATTGAAGTTGAAAATAAGTTACTTATTTTAACAATGACCCAAGAAAAGCTTACAGCATAAGTAATTTTTAGTAAGAAAGAAGGGACATTTTAAAATATGTTTGGAGACAAAAAGTTAAAAAAGACTTTTTACTTATATTTAATCTTAGCCCAAAATCCTGCGTTTCTCTATCAAATTCATAAACATTATTCTCTTTTTACGAGTTTCATTATATTGCTTCATGATAATGGTTTCCTTTTTCCATTTATGAGTCCTCAATTACTTATTTTGGGATTTGTAATTTAGTTAATATCTTGTACTTTGATGCTTACTATCCTTTTTTTTTTTCAATGTATAAATTTGTAAGGAAAGTATACTCCTCAGTACAAATGGCTTGAAGAGGAGCTACCAAAAGTTAACCGGAGTGAGACGCCATGGCTGATTGTTCTGATGCACTCTCCATGGTACAACAGCTATAACTACCACTTTTTAGAAGGGGAAACCATGAGAGTTATGTACGAGAAATGGTTCGTCCAGTACAAAGTTGATGTTGTATTTGCTGGTCATGTTCACGCATATGAGCGATCTGTAGGTGTTTCATTCCTCCTTACCTAATTGAAAACATGTCGTATGAGCCATTGGTACATCTTTTCTTTTATTTAAATTTCAGCTTCTTCTTGCACTACTTGACAAACATCTTCTATTGTCATAGGAACGTGTATCGAACATTGCATACAATGTTGTGAATGGATTGTGCACTCCAGTACCTGACCAGTCTGCCCCGGTTTACATAACTATTGGAGATGGAGGGAATCTTGAAGGCTTGGCCAACAAGTAAGACCAATGTCCCGAAATTTGCTTTTATACAACATCATGTTTGGCTAAGACTGAAAAAATGTTAAAGTTACTCATAACTTTAAAATTACTTATTTACAATATTACTTGTACAAGCAAACTTTGTAAGCTAAGCCAGACATGATCTCCCGTATAATTTTCTTCAGAGGCAAGACTTTATAAACTAACGCATTCTCTACTATTTTCAGCATGACAGAACCACAGCCTAAATACTCGGCTTATCGTGAGGCGAGCTTTGGTCATGCCATTTTCGATATCAAGAATCGAACCCATGCTTACTATAGTTGGCATCGTAATCAGGATGGATATGCTACAGAAGCTGATACTATGTGGTTTTCCAACAGAGTCTGGCATCCGGTAGATGATTCTACGACTGCTGAATCGTGATGAGTTGAATTTCGGTTTTTTTACTTTCTTTTTCTGCACGTTTGTGACAAAAATTTTAATGTGAAGAGAATAAAGATTTTGGAAGACATTTGCGAATAGGTTTGGTGGCTTCAGCTTTTAAATTTTAACACTAATGTTTGTTTATGCTTCTGTATGAAACAAAACTTGTCTGTGTGAAACTGAAGGCAGCAAATATACAACATGATCACTTATTTTGTCCCCGTTACTCTTTATTCAGTTTGTAAGAAGAGGGCGCCCTATGTATATAAACTTCTTCCAAGAAATCTTTCTACGAGCAATGTGAGACTCACAAGTAATCGTTACAATTTCATAAATGTTTATTGTAAAGTCTGATTGCTCATTTCGTTTGTAATTTAAATTTTCAAACTTCTCTTCTAATCTAAATTCAATAAATGTTACAAGAAGGTTGCATTGCAGAAGGTGTCTCGTAAATATATTTTATCATGCATTCGATATTCGATTGGGGAAATTGCCGATGGGAAAAGTTTCACTGGTCATAGGTTTGTTTTATATAAACGTATCACAAGTCCGTTGTAGTCTAGTTGGTTAGGATACTCGGCTCTCACCCGAGAGACCCGGGTTCAAGTCCCGGCAACGGAATTTTTTATTGATATTTCGAGCAATTTTTGACGACAAGTATAAATTTTTATTTTCTAAATTAAAATTAATCAACCACCAATACTTTGTTAATTATATGAGTAAAGTTGTACCTCTGGTCCCCATACATAGTCCTAGTAACAAATTTGTCATTTACCTTTAATTTTTGATCCACAATTAAACCTTTGTTTGATAGGTCCAAGCATAATTCGGATTGGGTTGATTTTGAGTTCTACCCAAAATCGAATTCAACTTGGTTGGTTTGGGTAAATTTTAATCCAATTCAGCTATTGAAACCAAACCAAGTCGGTTTAACCATTGATTCGAAAAAATAAAAAATAAAAAATAAATTCCTAAATGGTAATGGTCGATTTTCTTAAATCCATCTTATAAATCTGATAGTTATCAAAAAACAATTACAACAAAATAACAAGTAAGACTACAATCTGAATTTGAAGTTTACAACATTAATTTTTTTTTTTTTTTTCCAGCTTCTCTTTTCTTTTGAAATTTGTAGTTTTGATCAGTGTTCTAAAAAGCTTGAAAAAGCGACGTTATAGCGCGATATAGCGCGTAG
>CAIGRO010008492.1:0-11997 GCA_903798355.1 Fraxinus baroniana
CTTAATTATCGTGATTCAAATCTCCATTATCTTAACTTCCATAATAATCCAATTCATCTCTCTCTCTCTCTCCACGACTCCACACAAATATCTCCAATTACTCTCTCTCTTTCTCTAAAACTCTTCCCCCACGACTCCAGTCCGCTCGGTTGATTCTAGTTCTGGTAATGTCGAATTCATTCAGTTTCAAAATTATCGCCATTTTATCAACGACATCCATTATATTCATCATATAATTCATTCTGCATTTCGCCCATTATTTTGTGAATAACAATTGAATTGAAGAAGGCAAAGCAGACTTCCAAAGGGAAGGTAATAGCTATTATATGACAATTGAAATTATATTTGTAAATGAGTAGTCCGCCAATGAGGTATTTTCAATTTTTTCATTTTTTATTATTCACTGTAAACCTTTATTTGGTTAAAAATTGGTATCCAAGGAAATTTGTGGGGATTTCTATTGAAAGTGTTGTTCTAATTTATAGAATGAATAGTGACCTATAATAAGGCGTATGTGACTTGTGAATCCAAATGTGATCAAGATATTATGAATCTGTGACCTGATTGCATAGCATGTCATTGCATCTGTGACCTTGTTGCATGATGGATATATTATTATATAGGTGACCCCATTTACTCATTTGTCTGAGACTCTATATGTGTATTGCCTGATTTAGTATAATATTTCCATTTGAAAGAAATGTTTATGGATCGGTGAATGGATTGCATTCCGTTCTCTGTATATGTAACATTGAATGCATGATTATATACGATTATATGTATCAGTGACTTATTTTTCCTATTTGTCTGGGATTCTATATTACTGTGACCTGACTTGGCATAATTCTTCAATATGTAACCTGATTGAAAACCATTATCTGTGAACTAATTTACCAAGTGATGTCAACAATTCTTTGTATTTGTGACATCGTTTATTACCCTAATTCAAGAGTATAAAACTAAAATTAGATTTTTTTTTTCATGTAAACATGTGATGCAGTGTTGGAAATTCAACTAAGCGTAGCCCAAAGACGTATACTCATGGGAACATGCATTGCGCACTTTTTGGAATGTCATGTAAACATCAGGGGATATCCAAGCCTACATAGGCAGGGAAGCATACGAAGGGAGATGAGATTTTCAGTAAGTGAGGATTACAATGTATTAGGATGATGATAGGATTTTGTAAATGGTCTGAATACCAGCCTCTTTTTTATTTTCATTTATAGTAGTTTGTATGATGAAACTAGTTATAATTATTGAGATACTGTGGTTGTACATTGACATGTTGGAAAATTGTTTGGTTTAACATTTGATCAATTCTGGTGTTATTTTCATTTCAGCAGGTTTGGTCTTTTATGTTTGGTTACAGGAATTTGAAATGTCTGATGGCTGTTGTATCCTATTTCATTAACAGTTTGTGAAGTGTAATGGCTTGTGTCAAATAACATAATATATATATTTTCAAGTCACAGATTATAGTTTATTGCCCATGTATGTCTGTCTTCGGGTCACATATCAAACTAAGTCAACACGACACAAGTCACAGGTAATAGAACATGTCACTGATCAATGTCAAAAGTCATATGTACTTAATTAATCTGCTCATGTCACAGGTAATTTAATAGTTCACCTACTATTTTCAGATGGTCACATACATATACAAAGGTTTCTGAAATAATTCCACAGTTTATTTGCAGAAGTTACAGACTATAATAAATAGTCACATATTTAGGTCATTATGTCACATTTGCTAAATTTTTTAAATTACATGTTACACATTATATTTGACCATGCAACGGTCACATAATTAATATGCACACGTCACATATATCTTTTTATTGGTTACAAATATTAATATGATGGTCACAGTTGATATGATGCATAGTTAACCCTTCACACGACACATTCTACTGTGTTGGTCACCTATCATAATATCAAATCACAGATTCTGCTTCAAAAGTCACATGATATTCATTTGAACCACTATTAGTTCGAACTAATTCCATATGACACAGGTCACAGGTAATAGAACAGATCACTAATCAATGTCACAGGTCACACAAAGTATTTGACCATGCAACGATCACATAGTTAATATGCCTAGGTCACATATAGTTATATATTGGTCACATATATTAATTTGATGGTTACAGTTGATATGATGCATAGTTAACCCTTTACATGACACATTCTATTGTGTTGGTCACCAATTAAAACATCAAATCACAGATTCTATTTCAAAAGCAATATGGCATTCATTTGTACCACTGTTATATCAATGAATATTTCATTTACAGTAAAATGATATACCAATCGATATGTACAACCATTTTATGAAGTGTTAAATGCTATTAAAAAATGATTTGTCTATTGCCAACTGTATCATCATCTGAGTTGATGTTCTTGGGTTCTTATCCTTGCTTAATTTTGGCTTAATGGAACTAAATTACCGCATCTTCTCCGGTTGTGACTATGTCCTCCACAACGTCCACATTTGACAGTTAGTTTCCCTTCACTGATCATTGTATATTAGTTTCAAATCAGAAAAGCAGGTCACAGTTCATAGTGTTTATTGAATAAATAGTCACATATGTGTGCCTGACACCACATGTCACATCTATTGTCAACAACATGTGAGAAGCAAGTCACAATTCATGGTGTATATGGAATAGGTAATCACATATATTTGCTTGACACCACAGGTCACAGTTATGTATCAAACTATCTGCAGAGTGCAACCAGAGTTCTTTGTATAATTAATACGATACTTTTTTAGACGTCAAATCACAACACAATTGAAAAAATAATGGTTACAAATGATTTTAACGTTGGTTATTCCAATAAATGTTTCAAATTAAAGAATGCGACATAATTGTACAATTTTCTTGTATTAGTCACATATACAGAGATCAATTAATACTTGGAATGATTACCTTTAGGTTACGGTTCTTACCTGGATTGTCTTATCTTTTACGATAATGTTTATTTCACCAAATCGATTCCCAAATCTGTGACGCGAAATATCAATGTGGGTGAAATCGTTCAATTTGTTATCAACATCAATGGACATTGTTACCTATTCGTCTTCTCTAACGGCTAAAATAGGATTTTTACCATGAAAATATGAATTCTAGCTTGTGATTTAATTTTGGGATGCCAATTTGTAGTTGAGGGATTCCTGTTATAAAAGGAAACTAAGCTTGATTGTAGGAAACAGATGTAAAAGAATATGTATATATATATATATAGACAAATGAATTTTGAATTTTTAAACTATCCATCTGACTCGTGAATTGGTATAAATTATACACCTGAATTATGATTTTTCCCATGGATAAATTTGTGGATTGATATGTTGTTCAATTTGTTACAATGTGATTCAATTTGTTGATTCATATCTTAGGTAATGTGGTTCATTGTATGGTTAGTTATATGGTCATTATATGGTTCTTTCTATGGTAATTTGGTTCATTCTATGTTTCATTTTATAGTTAATTCAATTCGTTGCAATGTGGTTCATTCTATAGATTTTGCGTAGGCAGATTTTCATGTTTGCATATGAAGAGTCTTTTTAAAGTACAGATAGAACATCTATAAAAAAAAATCTGTCATTCTCGACGGATGATTACTGAATTTTTTGACAGTTTTAATGGATTTCTCATTTCTTGACAATTACAATAAAATGAAAAAGAAAACTGTTGAGATTTCAACCTTCTCGTATATTTGTTTGAGTTTCTTCATTATGTGACGTACAAATTCATTGCATGTTATATCATTTTCCGACCTTGAAATTTGTTCATGTTAATGGTGTTGCAGATGAATTTCGAATTTGCTTTCTTTGAAGAAGAGTGAATCACGCATACATATCTCAGTTCAACAATCTAAAATTCTTGAAGATGATCGATATTATAGTCACACCAAATGAATTAACTATTAATGGATTTGACAAAAAAACTAATTAATGGAACACAGTAATTGCAATCAGTTGTGTACCATAAAATCAATTAAATAGATTCGAGGTTCATTCTCCATCATGAACCTACAATGTATAATGTCTACGAAGATGTAATTTCTTATAACATGACACCAATGTCAATTGAATAGATTCGAGTTTCATTCTCCATCATGAACCTACAACGTATAATGTCTACGAAGATGTAATTTCTTATAACATGACGCCAATGTCAATCCAACATTTACTATATTTAATAGTGATTGTTATATGGTAATTGAGTATTATTGTTTGGGTAAGTATATTACCACCAAAAAATTTACTTCCTACACCACATTATAATCACACCATAATTAAAATATATTTTTAATAAATACTCCACAACAAATTTACAATTATATTCCTAAGGATGGTTATATTGCCACCACATTTTTTTTCACTATATTTCAAATTCACTAAAATTTAAATACATTTTTAATAAACACGCCATCTCAATTTGATTAATATAACTCAATCAAAAATCATATACCACAACACACCTATTTATATGTATAGGCGTATAGCACATTAAATCCCAACAAATGTTAGTTTACACCAAACCACCTTCCGGCCAACCCCTCTTCCCCATTTTTGAATGTGTCCATACCTTTTATGAACGTGGCCAACAAATGTCCGTGATGTCTAGTGTTACGCCTCGCCACGAGGCTCCATTCAGAGTGCTACGTCGTACTCCACGTGACAAGGAAAGTCAATAAAGACCCAATTGGTCAAATGTAAAAAGTTAAATAAAGGCTGAAGCTCATATGTGGAAGCACTGTCTAAATGGTCGAAGCTCTTAAGTCGAAGGGCTACGTAAGAAATCAAAGAAGAAGCCAAAGATCTTCACATAGAAGACCACTAATACGAAGCTCCTATCAATTGAAGCCCTCAGTTCATCCAAAGTTTCTAAAGATGAAGCCGTCTTTTAGAAGATTTGTTGACAATCTTTAGGAATGATTGATGTAATATTTGTAATAAAGAATGTCAGGTGTGTCAACCTAATGTATATGGGCTGACCGGTTGTCAATATATTTAATGTATGATAGACTTAGTGATGTGAGGCTTTAGTCCATGAAATAAGACCATGTGGTTCTGATCCAACAATCACCACATCGGCTAGAAATCTATAAATAAATGGTTATTGTAAATTGTAAATGATGGTCTTTTGAATATTGATGATAATATACAAGAATACACTTAAGAAAAATATTCTCACTATATCTTCTTGCTTGTTCTACATTTGTTAGTTTGATCTTAGGTTATTGACACTTTGTTGGTGAATGTTTGTTAGCGCAATCATCTTATTCACTACCACTGGTGCTCGAACACTTTTATCTCACACCGTAAAGCATCTCCCACTTTCACGCTCTCCCCTTCTCCCACCAATCTTTTGGTTAAAATACGCGGGAACTTGCTTGAGTTGGCGTGAGTAGGATCGGTATCTATTTTCCACATTGGAGTTATAAAAAATGGAGTCAACAGATTGATGCCGCATGTGGAAAGCCACACATTTAACCACAAAAATCTTGTGGGAAAAAAGCTAGTTGGAAGCGACTCTTACCATGAAGTGATTCTCAAGCCTTTGAAAAAAGGAGCGTTCTTGAAGAAAGAACTGATACACCATTTGATTGGAAGTCACTCCAATCCTTGAAAAATGAATATCATTTGTTCAGAAAAAAGCTTATTATCAAGAGTTCAAACAATGAAGAATCCATACCTCGAAGGGCTATGGAACATCCTAAAGAAGGAAAACTCTTGCATGTTGTCTCAATTACTCGCCATCGACCTCACCAATAGCACAAATGATGTAGGTCTAGGATAGCTGCTAGGCTCACTAGGGAGGTGTCCATAATGGCCGCAAACATGAAAAATACAACCCAGCAGAACATAGCCATGTATGAGCTGCTAAGGAACATGCAAGCCAATGAGGATACTCAGTTCCTCCATATGCAACCCAAGGAAATGCATTTCATGATCCTTAACAAGGAAGCTACCACCATGGTGAAGAGGAGGTCCAATGCGAAATGGCTGACTACCAACATTATACTAGGGAGAAGCTCCCCAAAGAAGGGAAGCTTGGGTTAGTATATCCACCAACTATGCCACCAACCAACCTACTGAGGTCCTATACAATTTTCCTCCAAATTACAGCTTGAAAGACATGCTCTAGAGGTTCATAAGTGTCTTTGACAGGCTGAGCCCATAGCTACCTAGAAATAGGGAGGCTCAACCTCCCACTGTACCTAGAAATAGTCAATGAACTTCCTCTGTTTCAAAGACAAGATAAGCCAGTTAGTAATGATGTATCTCGAAATCCTCATCCTAGAAATAAGTGTAAGAGGAGAGCGGAACATGCCATAAGTCAAGCAAGACATTTCCAACCACCACCAGAAACTCGGGTTAGGGAAGATGAAGACTTAAACGAGCCACAGAGGTCATGTGATCTTGATGAAGGCGATGACAATCTACCATTTTCTCATGGGATTAGGAATGCCCCTATACTGAACCACTTCACGCTCCCTAAAATTTCCAAGTATAACGGAAGAGGCGATCTTGCGAAGCACCTCAATAGTTTCATGACTGACATGAGCCTAAGAGGAGCCACCTTTGACATGAAGTGTAGAGCATTTTACTTGACCTTAAGTAAAGCATATGAGATATGGTATACCGGACTTCGGGAAGGAAGCATCTGAAGTTGGCCAGACTTTAAGAAAATCTTCCTAAAATGCTTTGCAACAAGTAAGGAGGTGAAGGACTTATATAGCGCCTAGATGACATGAGACATCAACAAGGTGAGTCATTGAAATGCTTCATACCCTGTTTCATCGATGAAATGATCTACTATGTGCAAGTTACAGATAGAAAAGCTTTGACAACCCTAAGAGGAGGATTGGATATGAACTCTTTCTTAGGAGAGATTGCAAAATAAAGACCCTACCAGTTATGATGCCTTACTGAAAATGATAAGGTAAGAGATCATCAATGAAGAATTGAGAGATCATAGGAATAGGGCAAACCAAGAACTTTTACCTACTCAAATGGAAAGAGGAAGAGACCCAACCCCACACTTGATAGACCACTTGGTCAGAGAGTCGACCTCACTTAATCTAGGATAAGTGTTGGCTACAACGACATTAAATGCAGTGCCTACTTTGGCTTATGAGGAAGTGGATTCTTGTACTAAAATGTACTAAGCTAGACCCTACAAATGATTCCATCAAAATGGGAGAGGTAGAGGACGAGATGTTGAACCTATAAATAGGGACGAAGCACCCATATACTGTACATACCACCACTCCTCTAGCAATGACACTGCTGACTATAGAGATATTATAATTCATCCCTAGAACAACAATCAATGGAGATAAAGGCACATCTGAAGAGATGCACCTCCTAGGCAGAACCAATAGTCCAGGAATGATGAGCCGATGTGCCCTAATAGAGATGAGTGATGGGAAAAGACCTAGGGATGGTCAAAGACAGAGAAGTAGCCCCCCATCTAATGCTAACCGTGAACCCATCAAGGAAATTGAAACGATTTTTAGAGGCCCATATGTTGGGGAAAAATCGAGAAACTCCCAAAGAAACTATGCAATGGAAGCAAGAGACCTCATAATGGTGAGCTTCATAGTTAACAACAACTGACCATCCATCGAGAAAAGGGTTCAACCCACCACCTTCACCCAATATGATGCAGTTGGTGTACATTATCCACATTGTCATGCCCTAGTGATGAGAGCCGTTGTAGCTTGCAATGGCCTAAAAAAGATGCTAGTGGATAATGGAAGCTTTGTCAATATTACCTTTGGAGCCACTTTTGATAAAATGGAGGTTGACCACGAGCTCCCAATGAATTCTCCCTTGTATGGCTTCACTGGCGATAGTATCTTCCCAATGGGTAAAATCACTCTAGCAATAGAGATGGGGACATCACCCTTAACTGTTCATCACTTTATGGAATTTCTAATGGTAGACAACTACTTCGCCTACCACAGAGTGCTTGGGAGGCCGGTATTAAATGAATTATGGGACATTATGTCTATTTACCATTTACATATGAAGTTCTCAACAAAAAATGGTATAGCCATGGTCAGAGACGGTCAGATGAGTATAAGGGAATGCTATTCAAACTCCCTTATAAAAGTAGAACCGCGAAGTGTCAATGTAATCCTAACAGACACTGACATAGATCATGTCCCTGAACAAGGGAAAGACATCGAAATGATAGATACCTCTGAAGAAGGGGCGGTCCTTGGAGTCATAAATACCTCTGAAGAAAAAGATTTCTAAGAATCACAAGTATCCTCTGAAAAAGGAAGAGATACTAAAGAAGCAGCTAATTTGGAGAAACTAGACCCTCGTATCATCGATTGCGTGCCCCAAATAGCCCAGTAGAAAAATTGGAGAATTTCCAAGTAAATTCCTAGGATCCCTTCAAATGTTTGCAGGTTGGAAAAGATCTACCATTGGAGGCCAAGGAAAAGCTGAAAAGCTTCTTGTGCAAAAACTTAGACGTCTTTGCTTGGAAGCATGAATACATGGTTGGCATTAATCCAAAAGTCAGTTGCCACCACTTGAAAATTGATCTTAAGGTTATAGCTCATAGACATAAAAGAAGAGCCCTCAATCCAGAGAGATACGAAGCCTTAGGCGATGAAGTAAAGAGTTGATCAACAATCGCTTTATTTGGGAATCGATGTATCTGAAGTGGGTCTCTAACCTTGTCCTGGTCAAAAAGCACAATCGTAAGTAGAGAGTTTGTGTTGATTTCTCAAACCTAAATCAAGTTTGCCAAAGGATAGCTTTCCATTTCCTCGAATAGACCAACTAGTGGACTGAATAGCTGAACATGAACTACGTAGCTTCATTGATGCCTACTTCAGGTACAATCAGATCCCAATGTTCCCAATTGATGAAGAGCTTACGTACTTCATAACGAACAAGGGTCTTTATTGCTATAAGGACATACCTTTTGAGTTGAAAAACGTAGGGTCCACTTATCAAAAACTTGTCAACAAGATGTTCGTCAATCTCATTAGAAAGACAATGGAGGTATATGTGGACGATATGTCGGTAAAAAACTTGATGACAAAGGATCACGTCAAGCACATTGGTGAAACGTTTTGAGTATTACAGAGGTATATGATGATGCTTAACCCCATAAAATGCTCTTTTGGAGTTGCCTCTAGAGAATTACTAGGCTACATAGTTAATCAAAGAGGTATCGAAGCCAACTCAGAGAAGATCAAACCCTTGTTTGAAATGAGGTCACCTCAGAAACCTAAAGAGGTGCAGAGCCTCACTGGACGTGTAGCTGCTTTGAGCCGCTTCGTCTTAAAGGTGATGAACAAATGCCTATTCTTCTTCAAGATCCTAAAGGGAGGAAATAAGTTCCAGTGGATAGAGGAATGCGAGGTAGCCCTATAAGAGCTAAAGAAGCACTTGGGGCAGACTTCCTTCCTCTCCAAACCCAAGGTTAACGAACTAATGCAGCTGTACCTAGTGGTAACTCCGGCCTTAGATTGGCCAAGGAAATGCAGGCTAAGAGACTGGTAATCAGCAGTGACTCCCAATTGGTAGTTAGCCAGGTTCACAGCAATTTCTTAGCTAGAGATAAGTCCATGTTTGCATTTTGAAATTGGTCATGAAATTTATTCCAGCTTTCGAAAAATTTGAGTTGGTACAAATCCCATGCTCAGAGAATTCTCACGTTGACACTCTTTTAAAATTGGTAAATAGTAAAGATTTCGAACTGCTCACTGTGGTGCTCATAGAACACCTTCCTAGACCCTCAATCGCTATGGATGAAAAGGTGATGTTGGTTAAAGATACTCCACTATGGATGAAGCTAATAATAGGGTTCCCAAAGGACCAAGCATTACCCCCTGAAAAGAGAAGGCACAAAAGCTCTGAATACAAGACGCTCACTTTGTTTCCAAGATGAAGTGCTATACAAACAAGGTTTCTCCTTGCCTTTACTCCGATGCATAGGAGCAGAACAAACCACCTATGTGCTCCGAGAAATTCATAAAGGGGGTATGTGGCAATTATTCGGGAGGATGGTCCTTAACATAAAAGGTGTTAAGATAATGATATTATTGACGTACATTGAAAAATGATGTACAACAGTTTGTAAAGAAATGTGATCAACGCTTCGCAACAATTTAGAGGCAACCTTCTCAGGAACTAAGCGTTGTTTCTTCTCTTGGACGTTTGCCAAATGGGGGATTGATCTTATAGGCCTCCTTACCTAAAGGAAGGGGCAATCTCAGCTTCGTGATTGTCGCCATTGATTACTTTACCAAATGGTTAGAAGCTGAACCCCTTTCCAAGATCATTGAAGCAAATACTTTCAAATTCTTATGGAAAAAAATCATTTGTAGGTTCGGGATGTACCATTCAATCTTCTCGGATAATGGGTGACAATTCAATAACAAGAAGATCAGAAACTTATGTGAGGAGTTGGGAATCAGGAAACATTTCTCTTTCCCACATCACCCCTAAGCTAATGAGCAAGTGGAAGCCGTTAATAAAACTATCAAATACATATTGAAAAGAAAGTTAGATGCTTCTAAAAGGGTTTAGGTTGACGAAACCTCAAGTCTTATGTGCCATCCGAACTACAAGCAGAACAACTACAGGAGAAACTTCTTTCTCTATGGCTTATGGAGCTGAAGCTATGAGCCCAATTCAAGTGGGTCTGCTGTCTCCTCGTCGTATTCATTTTAAAGAAATATCTAACAAAGAGTTGAGAAGGTGCGAACTAGACTTCCTTGAAGAAATTGGGGATGGTTCTCAAGTAAAACTAGCTATCTACCAACGAAAAATGACTAGTTACTACCATTTTAAAGTTAAGAAGAAGTCATTTCGCTTGAATGAACTGGTGCTTTGTAAGGCATTCTTTTCTTATAAAGAGAAAAGCCATACCACATCAAAGAAGAGGTTCAGCCTAGAACTTATAAAATTGAAAATATGGATGAAAAGGCACAGCCTCATCCATGGAACGCGGAGCATCTACGGAAATACCACCAATAAAAATGTAAATATAAAGTTTGTACAGTTCTTGATTCAATGAAATTGACTTTTATTAAAGTGTTCTAAAAAAATACCTCATATTGACAAAAGTCGAAGGAGAAGCCTCTGCATAGATGAATTGTCCCTATGCAGAAAAGCGTGTGTACTTTGATAAAGAGCTATATCCCAAAAGGGACCACCTCCTTATTCGTGAAGTGGTGATAATAGTGCAATTATCACATTTTTCATCCACTAATAATTTCATTTTCATGATTTATTGGCGCCTAAATGTTATAAATACACTTTTATTTTGGTTTAGGCTGTAAATTGATGAATACGGTGGAAACNTTTTTCATCCACTAATAATTTCATTTTCATGATTTATTGGCGCCTAAATGTTATAAATACACTTTTATTTTGGTTTAGGCTGTAAATTGATGAATACGGTGGAAACTAGAAGAAAAGAGTGAAAATGGCCAAAATGGAAGAAAGGGAAAGTTCAGGGACTGAAGAGCAAATACTCTAAACTTGTTTTCAACCTTGTGATGAAGATTCGAGAGTGTTAGAGTTCAATTGGATGAAGGAAGGAGTCAAATGAATGAAATATAGCCAAAACATGATCACAAATCAGCTATCAAGCTGAAAAGTTTTGCACCAATTTTCAGTCTCATATTAAGATCCCTGTTTGACACGTAAACAATCATATTTGAAGATGGTCTCTAACTCAAAGTTGTAGCCCTTTGAGTTAGCTTTCTAATGCAACTTGAATTAGCTCAATCGGATATTAAGAGAGAAAGTTATAGCTCAAATAAGCTACAAGTTGCACGCCCTCGCCTGCAGGAGAGGCGCGTGCCTCACACCAAGAATGCCTCGATTGAGGTTGCCCAACTCCCTAAGGCAGATGCCCTAGCTTACACTAGTTTCGTGCCTCAAGCCAAAGCGCAAAGTTTTCTATGTTTCCTTTTTTGATTGAAACACGTATGGAAACC
>CAIGRO010008522.1:0-12563 GCA_903798355.1 Fraxinus baroniana
ATTATATTACAATAAAATATTTAATTTAATACAATAATTGTGAAATATTTTATTTAATATAATTAATTAATTTTTGAAAAACCTTATTTTTGCACATTTAAAACTTGGGACCTGATTTGTGATTTTGGAAAAGAAAAAACCTGATCCATGCATTTTTCCCATCTGCCATTGCATGATAACAGGCTCAAACCCGAGCCCAAATAAAGAGGACATGTGTACTGCTCTGGATCGTTGATCACCAACTAATTATCCACGGTGATGAAGGCATGTATTTAAGTGGCTTGAGCGGTTGCCATAATTGATTTTTTCATCTGATTTCTACGAGAAGCTTCTGGGTTATTTCTCGATGTTTCTTCTCATTCCTCTTTCATTTACTTTGTATAACCCTAAAATCTCTAGTTTTGGGAGGTAAATGGGCAATGCTATGAGTACAGGATTTTAAAAATCCTGTACTCACAGATACCACACAATAGGGGTGGGGGTGGGGGACTTTTGGCAATTTTTTAATCACATGGGCCCACTCCCATGTGAGACAAAGTTTAAAATCCTGTAGGAGTTCTGGCAATTCTTGTCTGTACTCCAAGCTTTTTCCGGGTAAATATGTGTGTATTGAGTCTAACAAAGTAGCTGATGGAAAATGCAGAATGTTCAGCAAAATGCATTATTTTGATGGGGATAATGTATCAAAAGGCTACAGATGAGAACATCATATCGTGCCTTGTGACCTAAAATCTTGAAGCCAAGGACCATGAAGAATTCTCTATCATTCACATTAACAATTGGTTCTTGTATATAATTTTATATAATATAAAATGCAAATGGTCTGAACTAAGCTGTCAGTTTGAACTTATTTGTCCTGTGTAGCACCATAAGCTTCCTGATTAAGCACCCGTTTGGCTCACATTATTCCACATTATAATGAGAAGAATAATAGTTTTTTTTAAGAACTTGCAGTTCAAAAAAGAAGGAAAAGCTTTTGAGCTTTAAGTGTAATACTATTTTATTGAAAAATGTGTGGTTGATGAGAGAGAGAAAAATGAATTATATGGGCCAAACAGGGGCTAAGGTGACAATAAGCTAGGCTTTTCAATAAATTGTGGAGATTTTCTGGCTATAATAAGGCAAGTTAGATAAACATGTCAGATGCTTGCTAAACAGATCATTCCAAGACGGATAAGATTCTAATAAATTCGTCACTGGTAGATGACCTTCGAAACAGAGGAGGAATCGAATCCTAGAATTCCATCTGTTTTCTGGATTTTGAAAAGTGCCGGTATTTTTTTGTCACCCGACAATTCACTCAACTAGAGCAATAAAAAGCTTGAAGTTAGCTATAGACCAGGAAATCTATAGCTCTCAAGACATACAGAAAAACCTAAGATAACAAACTTCAACAAGATAATAATATATCTTCAAGTTACAGAACGAAGTATGTTAAAAGCAATTAGTCACACGATGAATGATTTGAGCCTCACAAGGCCCATTACAAAAACCCAGTTCTTAAAAGTTAAAAAGTTAAAAAGAAAAGGTTAAAATAGAACACCAAGCTCTTCCCAATCAGTCACACATATATCCTCAAACGTCCTAAACATTTTTTTAACAGCTGGAGGATCAAGAAATATATCAGAAATGCAGACCAAGATCCATCGATCATGTTTTCTTCAAAAGATATCCCAACAGGATGCCAAGCAAGCCAACAATAACTACATATAAAAATGGAATACCGCCTCGGTTTCCGCTACTTCCACGCCTCAAGAGCTCCTGCATAAGATAAGCTCATGAATATCTGAATAATTAAGTTCTGTCGTGGTGTCACACATCAGAATTCTCTAGACTAGGGCTTCCATTGAAGTATATGAACAAGTTAGACTTTAATGGTACCAACCATCTTACAATATGGAATGTATTCAACAGTATAATGAATTCTCTAGACTAGGGCTTCCATTGAAGTATATGAACAAGTTAGAACTTTAATGGTACCAAACCATCTTACAATATGGAATGTATTCAACAGTATAATGTAATATTTGTGTGACAGATGGAGCTTGGTGATGAGAAAACAACCCTCAACACTACCCACCCTGCCCCACGGGAAGGAAGGACAAAGGAGAATAGGTGTGATCAAATAACAAATAAAAACATGTTGGAGGTTGGAATGTGATCGTTGTTGACAACCATTGCATCTATATGACTATCTTCTTTGAAATGACTACACAAGGCAGGCCAACTGCTCTACTGAAAGCTAAATTACCATGTCCAGAAATTAGTTTTTCAAGGTCAGCTTTCTGAGTTAACAAATATTCCCGAAACTGTGCCTCATTTGCGAGCTTGTGAAGTTTTAACAGCCCTCTTGGACAGAAACGTCTCCAGGAACTAACTTGCTACAGAAATTAGAGGGTTGGGCCCCATTTGCCAAACAACTGAATAGGGAACTTAAGTACAGATTTACAAATAGCTCTTGGACCCTAGAGGAATTTTTACCTTTTCTAAAGTCGCTGTGGAGACAATAGAAGGCAATCACTAAAAAGGCTTACCAGTTCTTGTTGAAGCTTGTTATTTTGCTGAATAATAGAATTTTTCTCGTCAGTCAGCTTAGAAATGAGAGCCTTAACCTGCATTTTAAACAATAACCGATGCTCAACAAATGGCACCAACCTCTAATTCTACATATAAAACAATCTTTTGTAGAGCTCCTCCAGCACTCAGGAAAAATACGGGATAAGACAATGATCAATGGAAGAATGACTTGTCATACGCAGGGTTGCAAACTGAAAAGTACACGAAAAGAGCCATTGAATTTAACTGAAACCAGAAACAAACACAAATTCACTGATGCGAGCATCGTTTTAGATGCATTTCAAAGGCATCACACAGTTTATACAGACCACCTAAAAATGTCTATATGAATTTTTGTACATCATAATTATTTAGTAAAAGAATCTCTCCCGTTTAGTTCACTATGACAGAGATTTTCAAAAGAATAAAGAGAGAGTGATATGAGTTTAACACGTGAGGCATCATATAGAACCAAACCAGCTAGTGAAAGGAATTTTAACGCTAAACTACCATGCATCAAGGCATTTGCTAATTGCTATACCTTATGTTGTACTACTACAGAAGTTAAACAGAATTTATTACAAAAAATAGAGGTGGAACGTAATGATAAGCTAAGCCTGTTCCAGGTAAACTTGCATGAAATACCTCCCCTATATCATTAATAATTACACCCTTCCTTGTTAACCCATTTCAAAACCCTAAAATCTCAAGTATATTCTACCGCACCACCGTAAACAAATTTTCTGCTTGTTCAATTAAAATCCTTCCTTGCATATGCAAAAAGATACTTCCGCCAAACCAGGACATGAATGCATATGAGAATAATTATTACAATATAGATTTTTATACTAATAGATGTGAAGTAGGGTTGATAAACTAATTCATTTAGGAATAGAACCAACACTGGAGGAATGAACATCCAAACCGACTGGACCAACAAAAAAGCAGACTGGAGAAATGTGTACTTGGTCTCCTTTTAGTATCAAGAAACATACATATTGTCCAAATATTATTTCCAAATAACCATCAAAGAGTAAGCAAAGCAAGAAATCTAAGGTGAATAATTGGGAATTGGCCACCAACAGATGGAGCCTACTCATGCCAAAGTATAATGAAGAGATCAGACAGCCATGCACTAGAACATAAACTACAATTTAAAATATAAAAGCATATATCAACTAGCAAAAATGTTAAAGGTTCAAAAAAGTAGGATATAACCTCTGTTGTATTCTCCTTAGACTCAGCATACGCTCTCGATAACTGCAATAAAAATATAAAGAAAATAAGTCTTTTCATCTTGCACTTGATTTACACATTGTCTTAGAGCTCAAAAAGAAGACAATTTTTGCATTAAAATATCATGACACTTCTAAACTCACAGTGTTATATTCAGAATTTTGATTTACCGTCCCATTGTCCGATACCGAAGCCCTAGGTGAGGAACCTTCCTCTGATCCTTCTCGCACCGGAGAAGGTGGCCGTAGAGGTGGAACATAGACAACTCTTAGCTTGCTTTCTTCAACACGATTCCCCGATTCTTTGATGAACTGAAAACCAAATAGCAAGTGTAAACCTAACCATTTTTTACTTGATAAAAAAACAAATAGCACGTGTAAACCTTAACATTTTTTTACTTGATACTTAATGACTATTATTTTATTCAACAATAAATGCAATAGAACTATTATAGTACTATGTAATTAACCATTTCAGGAGTAATGTCCTTCGTTGTTGTTCCCGGGCTAACAACTGCAGCCTGGAGGAGAAATTTATCCTTGCATTGCATGTCTTCTGGAGCCTCCTTTTGTGCTTGCATTGTGACTAGACAAATATAGTAACTTAAAAATTAAAATATGAATACAATACGCACCAAACCAACAAACCCAGTAGATAAAATGTGTGTCTTCCCCACCCCCCACCTCCCCCAAAAAAAAAATTAATTACAATTCAGTAAAAAATGAAGATATAATCCTAGAAAAATATGCCACGCGAGAAAGAGAAAAATAAAGACCTATAACATCACAAGTAGAGTGAGGCAACACAACTCCAGTATTCGGCCGCACACAATACTTCTTCGGATTCGTGGTCTTCACCTGATAATTCAAAAAATAATAATAATAATAATTAAAAATATAAATAAATAATCAGAGTTTGACACTCTCCTAGTGTACAATTAAATGGATGCTCACACGTGTGGGTTCGAGTACATATATGAGTGTGTATTTTCGCATGAATAAAGTTTATACCTTGAAGGCGACATAACTATTGCCTCTGTTGGTTAGTTGCATGGAACATGAAATCTGCTTCTTCAATTCAACTTTTCCAAAATACAGAACAAACAAGTTTAATTAAAAACACCAAAATCAGGGGAAAAAAAACTAAAACGCGGATCCAGGAAAACAGAATCAAATTAAAACCCCCACTCAAAAAAAAAAAAAAAAAGATTTTTCTAGAAGTTCGCATCAATAAAAGTAAATTAACACAAATACACTGCTTTTCCACGGAGAGAGGGAGAGAGAGTTACATGGGAATTCAAGTTCTATGGGTTCGATGCGGAGAAGCTCGCCGTTACTCATCTCTTACCAGATCGCCCAATTATTCGCCGGAAAATTTTTTATAGGGCAGTTTCCGGAAACAATTGAGCGGTTTTCCGGTGTGGCGACAGATTTAATTATGGTTTCACGCTAAAAGGGTAAGAAATTTTGAGATCTGAGGTTCGAACTAATTGAAAATTCTGGTTTGGAGAAAGAGAAAAGGGGGTGAAAAGAGTAATAAATAAGGTGCAGAGTGCAGAGTGTAGAGTGTCACTGTTAAGCAATTTCAATGGAGGTCACCCATTTTACATATTTGTCGTGTTTCGGTCATCCAACCTCATTATTTTCCAACTTAATCTCCCAACTTATATTTTTAATTCATATATATATATATATATATATATATTTTACCATTTCATCTAACTCAGAAGTTCCACAACACAAATTTTTATACGCTCTCTCTATTTTACTTTTTCAATAATTATTAATTTTTATACATTTTTTTGGAAGAATGTATTCTGGATTAATAGATTGATGAAGAATATGTAGTTGAAAAAAAAGTTATTGATGTGATGAAAAATATTATTTTATTAAAGAATGTGTGGCTGAAAATGAGTAGAAGAATGAAAATGAAAATTTTAATGTGTACCAAACAATGAGCTAAGAATACAAATTCCACTTTTATCGTTAAATATCGATCTATAAACAACAGATCATTGACCCAATAAACTTGAGATGAACTTTTATTCATAGCACTAGTTTGCCATCACATAATTTTTTCGCAATTAAAGATGAATAATTGTTGTTCTAAAAAAGTGAGTATTTTGGTAGTGATCGACTTAATATTGGATTTGTTCCATTGAATTAAATGGTTGAACCAATGTTGATTTGGTAAATAAATTAATGTTAAGACAAAAATAATGAAGGACTACTTTACCAGTGAATTGATGAATTTGTGGCTTTTTTTGAAAATATTATCATTTTCATTTTTGGTAAAAATTATGGACAACATAGTCAACATAAAAATATAAATAAGTTAACGAATGATGAATTTGGAATAAAATACATAAGTTTGTGAATCAAATTAAAATAAATTGAGGATGAATGACTCGTCGTTATGTGAATTTTTAAACTTTTCGAGTTTATAAGTCGTTAAATATTATTTTTATTCACGCGTTCAGTAAGATTTATGATTTTTATCTACACATTATATACGACCCACAATTTATGATCTTAAAAAATATTTACCTGTAACATGATTCTTTGGCGAAATAATAACTCAGTTCTACATTAACTTCTAATTAATTTCTATTCAGAAGTAATTCTTGACATTAGCAACCCTAATTTCTCATCTCTGATTTTAATTCAGACGTAATTTCATTCTTTTATTTGGTTTGTCGGTCTACTAATTTTCTAGATTGATCGAATTATCAAATAAAAATGAAAAAGGAAAGTCAACATGAGAAAATAAAAAAAATAAAGCAACTAAAAGTTGATAGTTATTGTTGCCATTTGCACTTTAATCTTTATATTAAAGCAAACCATAATCTCTGCAACTTGTCATTCTATGATCGCGATATCATAAGATCTTCTCCACCACTTTTTGGCCCGCAAATTTCATTAACAACAACAAAATGAAAAAACCCAAGTAGAGTTATTTGCCAAGTTATTGTAAATGAGTTTATTGGTTGGATGATAATTCGTTCCTGAAATACAAATCGTGCACAAATTGACAGGGATAAACTCGATACAAGGTAATCAACCACATCTCAAGAAAAGTTAGAGAATCAATAGGTCATTGCACACGTGACATCGGGTACTAAATTGAGATCAAATATATGAATTTAGTCTGTCGAGATACTTCCAACTAAGCGTGTGTCTAGTGCCTATTCTCACCAAATTTTAAGGAAAATGTGGACCGTTGGAAAGTATGGCAGCTGTAATATTTTGACTCAAAAGTTGTTAAATTGCCATAAATTCATCCTCTCAAAATTAGTGTATTAATGTCAAAAGGGTGTACATGTAATTCTGCAAAATTTGGTCAACAAGTGCGGCTCTGTAACGATCAAAAAAGTCCTCAAAATTTGCTGAGAATCGGCTCCAGACAAGTCCCAAGTTTCAGTAATTCTAATCCATAGAATATTAAGTGTCCCATTGAAGTATTAGTGTATACTAGACTAAACAAAATTCTATCATAAATTAGTTTACTAATAATTTCATCACACGTATTAACCATCTTAAAGTAATATTGTGCAAAATAATAATAGTAGTAGATAGACGAAAACATTTGAGTGTCAATCGTACTTGCTTCATTAAGTAGGTATCATGCTCGATTAAAGCAAGAAAAATAACATCTCACGAGTCATTTTTCTCCCGCATTTATTCACCCACATACTTACAATTTCGAACGAGCAACCATGTTCGTTTGGATATTTTATTAATTTTGTCCATCAACTCGTTATAGATACCATTTGAACTAAATCCTAGAGTTATTTATTTAAAATTTGACTGAACATATTATAAAATACCTTTCACCTTTCCTAGCTATCGATTATTAATGTTTCAGAAACAGGAAAATAGTTTTTTTTTTTTTTTTTTTAAATGTAGGTTAACATACAAAGAACAAAGCGACGTCGTCCGCTCATCCTAATTACAGCTTTGCACATTATCTTTTTGCAGACATGCTCAAAAATAGAACCTCAGCTAAAACCCCTCTCCAGAGTGCTGCCATGCTTCAAAATGACAGTTTCTTCTAAAACCCCAGCAGTTTCTCTTCATCCGCACCACCCAAAGTCCAATTTCACCAAATCCCACAATCTCAAAATCCGAAATTTCCCTCAAATTTTCCAAAGAACTCACCCATTTTCCCTTAAAAAGACTCAGCAAAAATCCCTCTTGCACACCACATCCTCTTCCACCACTGACCCCAACTCATATTTAACTCAACTTTGCCTCCAGAATCAACTACATGAAGCAATAAATTTCGTAAATTCAGTACAAAATGACCCTCAGAATAATATAGACGAAGAAACCTTTATTTCTATAGTAAGGCTATGTGAATCCAAGAGGGCATTGAAAGAAGGGTCATTAATTTACTCATGCATATTGAAGTCGATGACCCAATTGAGTTTAAGGCTAGGAAATGCACTCTTGAGCATGTTTGTGAGGCTGGGGAGTTTGAATGATGCTTGGTACGTGTTTGGGAAAATGGAGGAAAGGGATTTGTTTTCTTGGAATGTTTTGATTGGTGGGTACGGGAAAAGGGGGTATTTTGATGAGGCGTTGGAGATGTATGGAAAAATGTTATGGGTTGGTGGGGTTGGGTTTAAGCCCGATGTGTATACTTTCCCGTGTGTGTTGAGGACATGTGGCGGTTTGGGGGATTGGAAACGGGGTAGGGAAATCCATGGTCATCTGATAAGATTTGGATTTGAGGCGGATGTGGACGTCGTAAATGCTTTGATCACTATGTACGTGAAGTGTGGCGATGTGGGGAGTGCGAGGATGGTGTTTGATGGGATGTGCAGGAGGGATAGGATTTCATGGAATGCAATGATCTCGGGCTGTTTTGAGAATGGGGAGTGCTCGGAAGGGTTGAGGTTGTTCTTTTCAATGAGGGAGGGTTGTTTTGAACCAGATTTGATGACCATGACTAGCGTGATTTCAGCTTGCGAGGTTGTTGGCAACGAAAGGCTAGGAAGGGCTGTTCATGGGTACGTGGCAAAGACGGGGTATGGGGATGATGATTCCGTGGATAACTCACTAATTCAGATGTACACGAGTTTTGGGAGTTGGGGTGAAGCGGAAAAAATTTTTGGTCGGATTGAGCATAGAGATGTTGTGTCCTGGACGGCTATGATTTCAGGTTACGAGGACAATGGGTTCCCTGACAAAGCTGTTGAAACTTATAAGATGATGGAACAAGAAGGTGTTATGCCAGATGAGATCACTATGGCTAGTGTTTTATCTGCATGCTCATCTTTAGGTCTTCTAGACATGGGCGTCAAGATGCACGAGCTTGCCAAGAGGACAGGTCATATAACCTATGTTATTGTTGCAAACACACTCATTGATTTCTATTCTAAGTGCAAATGCATTGATAAGGCTTTGGAAGTCTTCCATCAGATTCCTGATAAAAATGTGATATCCTGGACATCTATCATTCTTGGGCTACGGATCAACTACAGAAGCTTTGAAGCCTTGATTTATTTCAGGCAAATGAAACTCAGTTTGAATCCCAATGATGTTACCTTGGTCTCTGTCCTTTCTGCATGCGCCAGGATAGGAGCGTTGATGTGTGGGAAGGAGATCCATGCCCATGTATTAAGGAATGGGTTTGGATTCGATGGTTTTCTACCTAATGCACTCCTAGACATGTATGTGAGGTGTGGGAGGATTGAGCTGGCATGGAATCAGTTTGGCAAACAGAAACAGGATGCTGCTTCTTGGAACATTCTAATGACAGGCTACGCAGAGCGGGGGCAAGGTGTACTTGCCACTGAGCTATTTGATAGAATGGTGAGTTCAAAGGTAAGGCCAGACGAGGTTACGTTCATTTCATTACTTTGTGCTTGTAGCAGATCCGGGATGGTCACTGAAGGCTTGCAATATTTTAATAACATGAAACATGAGTACGGAATTACTCCAAATCTGAAGCACTGTGCTTGTGTGGTGGATTTACTTGGTCGTGCAGGAAAGTTGCAGGATGCTTATGAGCTTATACAAAACATGCCTATGAAACCAGATCCAGCTGTCTGGGGAGCATTGTTAAATGCGTGTAGGATTCACAGGCACGTAGAACTCGGAGAACTAGCTGCAAGAAATATTTTGGCAATGGATAACAGGAGTGTTGGGTATTACATTCTCCTGTGCAATCTTTATTCTGGCAGTGGCAAGTGGGATGAAGTTGCAAGAATCAGAAAGACTATGATAGAGAAGGGGCTAACTGTTGATCCTGGATGCAGTTGGGTAGAAGTAAAAGGAAAAGTCCACGCATTCCTGAGTGGGGACAATTTCCACCCCCAGATAAAGGAAATAACTTCAGTCTTGGAGGGATTTTATGAGAAAATGAAGGCGGCAGGTCTTGATGACCCAGAAAGAAGTTTTAAAAATGAAGTTGAAGCTTCAAAAGCTGAGGTTTTCTGTGGGCATAGTGAAAGATTGGCTGTTGCATTTGGGCTCATAAATAGTGTCCCTGGGATGCCCATTTGGGTAACAAAAAATCTCTACATGTGTGGGAGCTGTCATAATACAATCAAATTTATCTCGAAGGCTGTAAGGAGAGAGATTTCTGTCAGAGACACCGACTATTTCCATCATTTTAAAGATGGAAGCTGCTCCTGCAGAGATGAGGGTTATTGGGGAAAAGCTTGATTTCATGAACATCTAACCGTTTATAAAAGTTGACGAGGCATGCAACAGCATCCATGGACGGTCACAAACTCGCACTGTCTGTTATGCATCAGCCCTTTCTAATGAGGTGTATTGCGTCCTACACTGGAAAGACCTGAATTGTAATCTACTACCCAAAAGAGCTGTGAAATTGTACATTATCTTGTTCATCACACTTTCAGCGTGAATAGCTGGTTCTTGATACACTTCCCTGGCCACTCGAATGTGGCATTTGGAGATCACAGTACTGGTCTAGTGAATTCAGAAGCTTGGCTTGTATAGTTACTAGTAAAACTTTGTAGTTAGAGCCATGGGAATATGCAAGACATTGAAAGAGACAAATTATATTCTTAAGATAGAATTTAGAGGAAGACATGCTTCCATCTTGAATTTTTTTTCCATCCGTGGTGTAAACATTATTGAAGTTTCAGAATTTTACGAAATAATATATGGAGGTATGTTGAACCAATGATACATTTCCCTTATTTTATTGAAAATGTGTTCTGTTTAACGAATTTTATGTAATTTCCCTAGGTATGAAAGAATGCTATATTATGTACCGTTGATGTCTTGCATACATGAGAAACTCGGGGTAAACTGAAGGTGAATTGAAAAAACTGACTGACTTCAGAGCTGTTACTGCTGGGGTGATGAAAAGGTTCTCAGAAGAGACTAAAATTGTTATCAAACAAGAAGCTGTTATTGCATATAGCTCACAACCAGTATAATGCATGAATATGAAAAATCACACAATTATTTAGCCACAAAGTGTTCAACACTCTCAACAAATCATACCATAGTATCATACTATATGAAAAACACACCTAAATCTTCACTGCTCTCTTTATTGTCTGGATTGGTGATTTAATGAAGCTGTTACGGGATACACGAACATCATCGATATCATTGTCATCACGTACCAAAGGCTTTTTTCTTATCCAACCCACCTTCCTTTTCATGCTCCCCAAAATCAGAGATGGAGAAGATGGGATTCGCCGAAATGCCCTGGCACTCTCTGACCTCGAAAGTTCCTTTCCCTTTTGACTTTTACCCATTCTCGCGTTCTCTTCAAAGCTATCGGGTTGTCCAACTCCTGTAACGGTTGAGCCCGATTCATTCGTGTAGCTTCTTCTCTGTGGTTCGAGTCTGTAAGGAGGGTTCTTTAAGGGAGTGGTTTTACTGGTTACATTAGCAATTGAATTCATTTTCCCATTCTCTATTTCGTTGTTTGAGAACGACTTCTTAACTTCCATTTCAATAATCATTTTAGAATTTTTGTTATTTTTCTCCATGACCAACTGCTGATTGGTTATATTGTACAACTGTTCCATACTCTCTTTAGTTTTTGATTCCTCGGCTCTTGAATCTATGATCTCCCTCTCTGGAGAAACGAGATCCAGCTTCCGGATTAATTCTTCAGTTTCATTCTCATTGGCAATTTTAGGATTTAAGACATCATTTTCTAGCGCATTCTCTGACTGTTTCATAGTTTCTGATTCCTTTGCTCTTACAACTATGATCTCCATCTCTGGAGATATAAGATCCTGCTTCTGAATTAATTCCTCAGTTCCGTTCTCATTGGAATTTTTAGGATTGAAGACATCATCTTCTTGCGTATTCTCCAACAGCAACCGAAGCCACTTCTCTATATTTCCTTTCCCTCTTTCCTTTCTGCTCTCTTCGTCCTTCTCTTCATCTGGTTCACGATGAATTGGTAATTGAATGTTGCATACCGTCTCCTCTCGTCGTCTATCCAGCTTTTCAAGCCTATTTTCAACTGGATTACCATCTTCTGTCACAACCATGGTTTTATCCCTTTTCTCGTGCTTCTTTATGCTAATTTTGTCACTTATTTCACTGCATCCCTTGTCGAGTTCTTCTTCTCGTTCTTTAATCATTAGTAAACTTGCATCCGAAGCTTTTTGTTCTTCCTCCAAGAACTTCCCCTGTTCCTTGTGCAAAGGGGCCAGTGAAGTATCATTCATCTCAATTTGTTGTTGCACTTTTGTCTTGTTTTCTGGCAAATACAAAACCAGCCTTTCATCTTTCTCTTCCTGAAGGGTATCATCCATTCTTGATCTC
>CAIGRO010008564.1:0-25356 GCA_903798355.1 Fraxinus baroniana
TGATTCGATAAAATGCTCTACATCGATTTTATTGGTAGCTGGAAGATAGAGTTCTTTAGCAATAGTTTTCCTCCCA
Source organism: Fraxinus baroniana (assembly GCA_903798355.1). Lineage (NCBI taxonomy): Eukaryota > Viridiplantae > Streptophyta > Magnoliopsida > Lamiales > Oleaceae > Fraxinus > Fraxinus baroniana. The sequence continues at coordinate 77 of CAIGRO010008564.1, forward strand.
TTTTTTCGATTTTTAGATCTGTTGGTATTTTTTTTTTAATTAAATCTATCGGATGATGTGTGGGTTGAGTTTATGATTAATCTGACTTTTCATTGTCTGATCAGGTTGCAATGCAATCGATACATGCGCTTGGAATATGAAGGAGAGGGATGGTAGAGGAGGTGGTTGATGATGGTGGTGTAGAGGGGTGGGGCTTGGCGGAGAACGGTGGTGCAAATGTGGGGTTTAGCTAGGTGGTGGCGGAGGAGTTGGCTGGAGCTTGGAGGTGGGTTTTAGATGAATTTTGTAGTTGAGGTCCTCCAACTTTTAAGTGATCGTGTTTTGGTGCTTTTGGTTTCAATTAAAACATAAAAGTCCTAAAACTAACTCCAGTGACCATTTCTGAAACCATGTGAAAGTTGAGTGACCGTTTCTGAAAGTTTTAAACTTCAGTGACCATTTTGTTATTTTCATGTAACTTCAGCGACCGTTTGTGAAATTAACCCATATCGTAAATGAAATCGTCCGTGGGGATTTTCCTATGTTAATCCAAAAGAATTTTATAATGAAAGACAGTCCAAGTCTCCAAGAGGTTGTTGAATGACAGGAAAAAATGCAAAATATGCGCACTGTTTACTGGTGACGTACAAGTATACGCATCTACTTTTCATCATCTACTTCGTTTATGTTGCCTTTTTTCTGCATTTAATTCAAAGCTGGTAGCGGTACGGGGTAATTCATTTCTATCATTTCTTGCTTCAATATATTTATCTGGGTCAGTTCTTTTTGCTTGCTTTTTTATTTTCTTGCAGTTCTACAATCTGTGTACTACTTTTGCTTCTTGAATTTTCAGTTTTACAAGCTTACTTGATCTGGGTTTTTTCTGATTATTTTTGGAATTTGATGTTTGGTTGTTTTTCAGTCTTCTGCTACGTTATTTCTCACTAGTTCTTTTGGTTTTTCAACTATTTTTTTAGTTCGTTTTCATTTACAACAATAAATTAAGCCTTAATGGGTTCTTTTCATTTAATATTTAATCATTACTGTTAGATTTTTTAAATTCTGTTTTGTTTTTATTTTTTATATTCAACAGGTGTTCAATGGAAGATTTAAAATCCAAAAGTGAATCTTGAAGTTATTTTTGAACTTGGAAAAGAAAAATGAAGTGTTTCTATTCCTTTAAGGATAAAAGCAGAGTCAAGAAACAAAGATCAGCCCCAACTTTGAAAAACCAAAGCAATTTCAATACATCAGAAGCTGAGAAAGTGATCAAATCTTCATCTTCGGCTCCTTCACCCCGCGGTATAACTGAATTATATGAAGAAAAAGCTCAAAACTTGAGAGTTTTTAAGTTCTCTGAGCTTAAACAGGCCACTAGTAATTTCAATAGATTGCTTAAGATTGGTGAAGGTGGTTTTGGATGTGTATATAAGGGAACAATAAAACCCTTTGACGGAAAGGGCGATCCTTTTGTGGTTGCCATAAAAAAACTCAACAGAGATGGCAATCAGGTATATAAATTTAGTCGTAGATTCATGAAAATAAAATGTTGTTTGATATGCTATTTGATTAGATATTTTTTTTACGTGCTAAATAATCATCGGGTCAGTCTTGCTGCAGGATAAGTTACTTTTTTCTACTTTTTAAGTTAAAAAGTTACTTATTTTGATGGTAAAATAAGGGCTAGAAGTAACTTACTTATTTTGAACTTGATGGTAGCTGAGAGATTATATAGGTCTAGTTTTAAGTTTATTTTTTAAGCTTAGCCAAATATGCAGGTGCCATTTCTTTTTTATTTTTATTTTTTGTCCTAACTTATATCTGATTGCAATTATTCTGATCAGTTGCAGATGATCATGCAAAAATGCTATTGGATTCTGATTATGTAATTTCTTGTAGGATCAAACTTTTTATTATTGGCTCAAGGAATTGACTCTGAGTTCCCCATTTTTGAATCTTATCTTGCATAAATCACAGGCTTGGAATCTTTAGAAGCGAAAGATAATATTACTTTCCCACCATATTCTTTCATAACCTAGGTTTAGTTTCTATTACTTGTGTTGGTAAAATGTTCCAAAAAACATAAAGCAAATCGACAAAAAGTTAAAAGAACTCGAGATTTTTTCTTCCTAAGGCCGGATGTTCAGCCAAATGGCCTACTCACCATGTTGAGCATCCACAAAAGGGCTTATCTAAATCCACTAAAAATCACCAAGAATATCAGTACAAGAATCCACACCAAGAGATTCAACAGATAAACCCTCAGACCGCTTGTTTTTCTCTCAAAACGGTTACACCAAGCAACTAGTGATTACCGCTCAACCAAGGACAGACAAGTAACCATTATATACATTCTCCTAAAGATCTCGCCAAGAAAATCTAAGAGAATGACCATTATAGATGAAAACACAAACATTTTCAGAGGGAAGAAGACGAAGATGGTAGGAGAGAAAACCCTAGAATGATACCAATAATGAAAGCAGTCGAAGCATCCAGAATATAACCATTCGTCAATTAATCTAATCCAAAGGCCACCAATCAACTACATGGCGTCATCTCAGCCGTTAGTAGTATCTGAACTAAAGTCGCGCTTGCCAAACGCGAGAATGCACTAATTTGGGAGGTAACCGGGTTTTGGACTTCATTATGTATTGGGCTGCCATCAATTTATAAGTGGACACATCATTGGGGCCTAAAGTGTTAAGCAGACCAACAACTTGCTTAGCCTCCATTGATCTTCATATCAGCTTTGTTCATGCTGAAATCCATTAAAAACTGATTTGGAATTAATGGGCTAATATTTTTGGATGATGCATCCTGTATTTTATTAGAAGATATAGCGATAATCTGACAACTTTGGATGATATCTTCATTTTTTTATATGTTTATTATGCTATTGCATTTGAAGCGTCGTGTGTTAATTCTTACGCCTTGAATGAGCTCAACATTGACTACCAGTTCGAACCTTTGATCCTTATATTGTGTTATTTCTATCTTCCTCTAGTTTTCCTCTTTACTTGCTCTGGTAACGTAAGAAGTTGTATATCTAATTGAAATGCAACTTTTTTTTCTTGTTTGTTAGGGTCATAAAGAATGGGTAACCGAGGTGAAATTTCTTGGTGCTGTGGATCACCCAAATCTTGTTAAACTCATTGGATATTGTGCCGTGGATGGAGAGAGAGGTATCCAACGGCTACTTGTGTATGAATACATGCCAAACAAAAGTCTGGAAGACCATCTTTTCAATATGTCGTTTCCAGCTCTTTCTTGGGTTCAAAGATTGCAAATAGTGCTCGGAGCAGCTCAGGGATTGGCTTATCTTCACGAGGAATTAGAAGTTCAGGTTTTATTTTCATTGTCTAATACCACTTTTTATTTTCTGCTCTGTACATGATATGCTGCAATTGTTCTTAATTGATCCCTTGATAATATAAACTTCCTCAGGAAATTGACGACAGCTCGTCCTTGGAACTTACTATTGTTTACATATTTGGTTAGGTTATCTATCGAGATTTCAAGTCATCAAATGTGCTATTAGATGAGGATTTCAAGCCAAAGCTTTCAGACTTTGGTCTCGCCCGGGAGGGTCCAGTTGATGGACAAACTCACGTTTCTACAGCGGTAAATTCACCTTTGGTCGTCATGGATTTTTGCATGTTGCATTCCCGTAACAAAATTCTTAAATGTCTAGAGAAGTTAAACACAGAGATCCTAAAATTAGAATTTCTCTTCTCATGCTGGACTACACAGAACCTGTATTATATAGGAAAAGGACAGAAAGACTGTTTTAAGATTTGAAATCCTGTTGCATTTTTTTATTGTTTGGTTATGATGTCAATGTCACTCTAATCTTTCGAACATTAGAATGAATCTTTTCCATGAAAAAAATCCCATTTACCTTTTGTAACTGACTGTCGTTGCCCTGCATTCTGTGATTAGGTCGTTGGAACAAATGGATACGCTGCCCCGGATTACATTGAGACGGGACATCTTACTTCGAAGACTGATGTTTGGAGTTTTGGCATTGTATTGTACGAAATCTTGACTGGCAGGCGAACCCTCGAAAGAGAGAGACCAAGATCAGAGCAGAACCTATTGGACTGGATGAAACAATACCCCACTGACAGTCGAAAATTTGGCACGGTAATGGACTCGAGACTCGAAAATCAGTATTCACTCAGTGCAGCTCGAGAAGTTGCTAAATTGGCCGAGCATTGTTTGGTGAAAATTAGAAAGGACCGGCCAAAGATGAGCCAGGTGGTTGAAAGTTTAAAGCAAATAATTGGGATTTCAGCTGTCGAAAGCCCACCTGCCAAACATTTCGACGACATTGAAGATGATCCGACAGAAGAAAAGCCCGTTAAACAGATGGGAGTCTCAGAATCGGCCAAAAGGCGTATGGAACATTTGGCTAAAATAAGTGAAAATGTAGATAGTGTTAATAGGAGAAGGTTTATGATCATGCAGGGGGCTAGAGTGCCATAGATGTGTAGTCTTCTTCTTGGAAGAGCTTCAACTTTGGATTATGTCATGTTTTTTGGTCTTAGATTACTAGTTAAGAACTTTAGATTGTGACTTCAAATCTGATTTTGTCCTGTCTGATTATATCAGAAAATTTTGAAATTGTCCGAAACGGTTGAGAACTACATCGTCGAAGTATAAAATATAAATATTAAATAGGAGAAAACAACCTCATCTAGAGAACAAATGTATCAAATTCTGTTTCTTTCCCTTTTTTACCATTTTTAGCCAGTTTTGGAGGTAAGTCGACAAGAAATATCATTTTGAGAGAAATATGCAAGGCATGGGACATTTTATTTTAATGATAATTACGGTTCTAAGTTTGGATTTACATGCCCGAAAGCATTAGCTGAGAATTTACGATCCGAGTGAAAACCTTTCATAATTACAAAAATATTTTTTTTATGATAATGATAAAGTGGTATATTAAATCAAATGAATAATTAAATTTTTTCTTATGTTTAACTTTTTATCACAACCAGGGCATAGGCTCCTTTTTTTTTATGACTCAAGTTCCAAGTTTCGTTCAAATAATCTTGATGAGTGACGGTATTTCCCCTTGGTTCACTATCCGGATCAATCCGAATGCAATCACAGCTTATACACACTTGGACTGGACATTCGACGATTCTCCTCCTTGTGAACCTATGTCTTTCAACATAAATGTTATCTTTTAACTGTCGAGAGGATTCGAATGAATTTGAACCTTTAATGCTCCGTAGAACCCTCCTGCTTTAACATTGCGTAATGCCCATGAAATAAAGCTTCATTTACAAAAGCTTTTTCACAAGCCTTCTATGGCCCCCTCACAAAGGGGGGGCCCACATGCATTTGAAAAAAAAAAAAAAATTTAACGTGGGGCCCCCTTTGTGAGGGGGCCTGTAGAAGTCCTGTGAAAATGCTTCTGTAAATGAAGCATTTTTCATGAATGAATAATTAACCTTTGTGAGGGGGCCTGTGAAAAAGGTGAATGAAGCTTTATTCATGTTCATGGGGCCAATGAGGTCATAGTTTGATCAGCAAGAACGCGGACGATACGGTACTGTTATTAGCAATAGTCGTTAAGAAACCAATAAAAGATACTTATTTTACATATTCACACGAAACTTCCCAAGTCCGTCCGTCTGAGGCGACGACTTTCACTAGTTTGTTGTGGGTTCACACCTTGATCGATAGATTCTTGGATTTTCTTGAAGCTGAGGAAAAGAAGAAAAAACATGGGTTCAAGCAGCAGTTTAATGGTTTCCCCATCATCAAGAAAATCTTCTTGGTTTGGTGGGTCCATGCTAAACCGCACCAAGCGCAGACTTTCCTTTCTATTCTGTGGTGCAGCATCCGACGCTGGGTCAAATCTTGAGGTAGTATATATGAATAATCCTTAAGATGTTTGTATAAAGTTCCTTGAGAATATACACGTGATATGTTCTTGTAATTGTGATTGCTTGTGAATTTTGATGTCCAAGGAAATCGAATTGCTTTGACTTTTATTAGTAAATTTTCAGTTTTTTTTTTTTTTATTTTTTTTTTTTTTTGAATGATTCAGAATGATCGGATTCTGCCCTAGTAAGCTTTGGGCAATGATTTTAGTTTATGGCATATAACTCTAAAGTGAAACCATACTGCTCTTTTCATTTCAGGAGTGTATTTTACTGTGATCACCTTTGAATTTGATTTGTTTTATGTGACTTAATAGAACTTCTGATTTGTTGCTATGTAAAAGGCCTATTTTCAAGCACACAAGTATTATAGTATAAACTTACCTCTCTTCCCCCTCAATTTACAGAGACTTTTGAAATGAAGCAGTGCACAAAAGATGATCTGCCGTACCAAAATATATTGTCTGGCCAGAAAGAAAAAAAAAATTAAATTGATAAAGACACTCAAATTCCTTTCCTTTATTCTTGCTAAATGACTAAGCTTACTTTTCCTCTTCCATCCGAGTATTGAGTTTTAAAATTTTGAAGGGAACATTTATAAATATAATTCCAAGGACCCAATTCCACTCTGTGCAAGGCTGTGATTGGGATAAACTCTTCAAATTAAAATTTTGGATTCCCTTTTCAATGTTAAGAACTTGATATAGTTTTGATTTCACATAATGCTTGATTATAAATTTTGTAAATTTTTTAAACTCAAGAGAAAGTAGAGAGTTGTGTCCGTATCACTACTTATTGCTTTCAGTTACGACAACGGTCATCTTATTTAAAGTTGATAATAGTTAAATATGTGAGGGCTAAGTATTTTATAGACATACGCCCAAAATAAACTTCAAAATTTCAGGTGTCAATGTTAAAAGGGACAAAATGCTTTACACAGCAAATCATCAGGTATTGGTTGTTTGTAATCAGAATTAAAAATTTTAGTCACCCTCCGTGGAAGGATTTGTATATGTCTTATTTACAAAATATAATTCATAATGAATTAATATCCAACCTTCGAATTTGACATTTAAGATGCTCTGTTTTGACTGATTCACTGAGGCCCCGTACTTAAAAGTCATGGTTGTCATTAACATACTGAAAATAACTGAAAACAGAAATTAGGATACCTTCAATATGAATCAAAAGAAGCGTTAAACAAAACTTAATGCAATTCTTTTTCTCTTAAGGTGTTAATGACAGCAATTTAAGTGTACTAGTTCTTCCAAAAGTTTGTTTAAATATAACTTGGAGATGATCTAACTTGTTGGTATTCATCTTTCTTCAAGAGTTTCCTAAAAAGTGATGATGCCTTAACCTTTTTTTCTGTACTCTATTCTTCTATGTTTACCAAATATTAAGCCCCTGTTTGGTACACATTAAAATTTTCATTTTCATTCTTCTACTCATTTTCAACCACACATTCTTCAATAAAATAATATTTTCCATTACATCAATATTTTTTCCTTCTTTTTCAACCACACATCTTCATCAATCTACTATTCCAGAGTACATTCTTCCAAAATAATGTAGCTCAAACATACCATAAATAATCCTTCAGGCTTGTTGTTCTTATTTGAGATGATCATTGACATGTTATAATATTCTTCCTTGAAGCTAGAAGATTATTCTCAGGAATCATCAGCAAGTTCTACAAAAAATTTAGCTCCAATTAGTGATGTTTCACGTAACTCTATCATAGAACCTTCTTCAATGTTCAGTTCAGAAGTTGGGGATACAAGTTCCATAGTTGAGACCGGGGAATCATCTGGAAGTGACAACAGTATTATTGAGGAAGCTTTGGTTGAACAGTTAAATGTAAAAACAAGCAGAGATCTGGCACGCCTCTTAAATAATAAGGAACCGGTTATCCTTGAGGTAGGTTTTCATTCCAATAGCAAGGGTTTATAATGGTATAAAAATCATGATATTGCAAATCATTCCTGTAACAGCCTGGTATTGATCCATCAAGCAGTCTCGCACATGCGAATTCAGATTCAGATGTTGAATATCACCAAAATGCAGTTGTTGACGATAATAACACTAATTTAAGGTCACATTCTATTGCTTCCGATTCTTTACCACCATTTCAATTGCCTGGGGATGAAAGTGCTCACATGACAACAACTTCTAGTCCAGGATATCTTGTTTCTGACAATGCCCGGGATCTCAGAAGTGGATATCTTCTTCATCTCGATGTGGTGAATGTCTCTTCTAACTTACTATCTAGTAGAATTGCAGAAAGAAATAGCTTCGAAGCAAGAAGGCATAGTAGGAGGCTATTTTGGGATGCTTTATCTAGACGGAGAGACTCCCCAACCATGGTTTTTGCCACTGGTCCTGATGAAGTAGGCTCCCATGACAGATGGCTCCTAGATATTGGTGGTATCCACAATGATGAAGTTGGTCATGATATGGATTCCTTGAATGTTAGACGTCGTCGCAGAAATGAAGGTAGACGGCTATTGAGATCGGAGGTGAGATATGATATGCTTTTTAAGTTCTAATATTCTTAGAAAAACTTCCAAATCATTCAAACAATGTTTTGTGTTATTTTCTTTTTTGGACATATAGTTGTAACGACTCGGCCTCTATCTCAAGCTATTCTCTTACATATTGTCCGCTTTGAGAGGGCATCTTCCCTCTTACCCCTCACAGCTTTTTGTCGCGTCCTCTAAGATTCGAACCCCAAGATCTCTGCCTTATGAGATACTTAAATTGAAATTTGGTACCAATTGGGCAACTGGCCCCTTACCCCTCCATGGCTTTTTTTTTTTCGGGTCCTCTAGAATTCGACCTCAAGACTTAAGCTGAATTCTGGTAACAATTGTGCAATTGATGCCCAGATTCAACTTAAGTCTCTTATAAAATAAAGGTCTTGTGTTCAAATCTAGTGCATGACTACGTAATTGCTAACAAGCGGACACTGTGTTCATCTCACAAGTATACTCTTGTTTCCTTAGATGCAATAAATAACGCGTTTTAATAAAGCAACTTCGAATTTAGGTTGGATTTGACTATGAAATTAAAACATTGTGCAATACCATATGTAGAATTGGTTTAAATCATATTGGATTTAGGTAAACCTATTCTTCTATCTTTCTGTCAGCTTAAATATCTTTTTTTGTGTCTTATTGGATCTGTGCATAATAGCAAGGCAAAAAGTGGAAGAGAGATTTGCCTTTGCAAATATGCTATAAACACCTTTTTACTTCTGTTTCAGAAAAAAAAAAAATCTTGTCAACTTTTGTGTCATATTGTATTAATTTGATTTTTTTTTCCAACGTTTATACATGCAGATCTCAGAAAGAATGATAGGTGGCCTTAATGAGGGAGCCCAACAAACTACATTTTGTGCATCTGGGCTACACAATGAGGGCACATGTTCATGTGAATCTATTTTTTCATCTGAAGAATCCAGTACCCTTGCTAGCATCTCTCGAATTATCATGCTTGCTGAGACATTATTTGAGGTAGATCCTTGAGACCCAATGGTTTCCATCTCAGTTACATTTTCTCTTGATCAGCTATCTAAATTGTTAGGTTGTATTTAGTTGAAAGTGCTATTTGAGTGACATTATGGCAACTCTTTTTGGGATGTATCTGAATTCCTTTCCACAATTACAACCAGCTTGCTTTCCAAGTTATCGTATTTGTGGAAATGGTGGCCAATCCAAATTAAGCCCCAGTTTGGACCACATTTTTTTTTATTCTCATTCTTCTACTCATTTTCAACCACACATTCTTCAATAAAATAATATTTTTCATCACATCAATAATTTTTCCTTCTTTTTCAATCATATATTCCCCATTACATCAACCGAAAAATGCATTCTTTTGAAAAATTAGCCCCTGTTTGGGCCACTTTTTTTTCATTCTTTTTCTTCTATTCATTTTCAATCACACATTCTTTAATAAAATAATATTTTCTATCACATTAATAACTTTTTCTTCTTTTTCAACCACATATTCTCTATCATATCAATCAAAAAAATGCATTCTTTTAGAAATAATGTGCACCAAACGGGGGCTAAGTATAGGCCCTAATAATTGAGCTTGCTGAAAAATGTACGATAAGGGTGTCTTTATATGACGGTATTTGTAAGGACTGATCCATCAAATTTATAAGTTCCTAAACTTTAGAGCTTGTTTGGTACAGTTTAAAATCGAATTAAAATTGAAAATATAGTTGTTATTGGGTCCAACTCGTCTAATAAAAATCAATTATAACGGATAGTTTTTCAATTTTAATACGATTTTAATCTCTACCGAACACACTCTTAGTTATGTTTTCAAGAAAACAAGTGGGCAGTTTACAATAACCTCCACTAATTCTTTTTTTTGGAGAGCACAGCCAAGTGTAGAAGGTAGTTAAACTTTCTAGATTAAATTTCAGCAAAGTGGGGTGTAATTGTTAAATGTCATCGAAACTTCTGGAAAAGTGTAATCAACTACGTTGATTTGGATAAAATTTAACTCAAAATTATTAAGGTGGCATCTTTGAGAACTTCATGGGAGCTTAAAATGCAACGTTTGAAGGAAAGTGAGTTGAGCGAGTGTACCTTAGCATTGAAGTTCCATCACCACATGTGGCCTAAGATCCATAACAATAACACTATTGCTCTGTGGCTGCTACCAGTTTGACGCTTCCTCAAATTTTTCTTGGATGGTTGCTTACATAATCGAATACTTAAAAAATGGAGCAGTGGAAATTTATGCAGGCTACTAGAAGAATTTTTTTAATTTTATCAACTGGTTTTGTCCAGCTTAAGCTTATCAAATAATATTCGTATGGTGTACTAATTATTTTGGAATGTCATATGCTGTTCTTTCTGAACCTATTTTTGTGACTAGTCATCTGGTTTGTTGCTAATTATCTTTGAGATGCCTTTTCTTGTGAATTATATTATCCTAGTGAACTGGGGATTTATGAGCTACAATATCACAAATCTGGTATAGGTATTTTGCTAGTTGCGGAGAATGAAAGAATGATTGCTTTAATGTGCTTTCCTATGGATTTTTTTCCCCTTGTAAATAATAATTTTTGAAGTTTTTAAGACAAGGTTTCAATAATTAGCTGAAAAGTTACTTTATTGTAGGTTTTGGATGAAATTCAGCGCCAATCTCTGTCTTTTTCACCATCAATGCTCTCTCTCCCTGCTCCTGAGTCTGTTGTGGATTCATTTCCTCTCGAGTATTATGAAAAACAAAAAGCCATTGAAAGTGATACAAGTGATGTTCAACAGTATGTCTTCTGACGTCATTATATAAAGCATACGGACTTGAATTTTTCTTCTTTCTTTTCCAAGGTTTATATTTGGTTGTTCATGCAGTTATCTGTTAAAGATTAAGCCCTTGTTTGGATAACTGTTTATAAATTGTTAATAATTCGTTAATATCCCCTTTTATCTACATATTTTGTAGAACTCACAAGTACTGCCTACTTATTCACTACTCATTTTTATCTACTTTATAATTAAACCATTTATAAACACTCTTTTAATGTGCTTTAAGATGCATACTTTGGACGCATATGCTGGCTTCTATTATTATTTGGATCCTTTAGTATTGATTGATAAGCAAGTCCTGTAGTCAACTAATATCAAATGAACTCAACAAAGAGTTGCATTATTAGACCCCAGGGGAACCAGTTTTTCGAACCTGAGAAACTATTGTGTAGGCCCATTGCATTTTCTTCTGTCAACTAACTTTGGAATAAAGCTTTCAACATTTCGATCTTTTCCATTACCTAGTAAGAATAAGTTATGTTTGATATATAAGAGCGCTGATACATGTAGTCTTTTGAATTTGCAGCGTCATTCTATATGCTGATATATAGTAATGTTTTCGACAGGTGCTATATTTGTTTGGCTGACTACGAGGACAGTGACAAGTTGAGAGTTCTTCCTTGCAATCACAAGTACCATGTTGCTTGCATTGATAAATGGCTTAAAGAAATCAACGGGTACTTTCAAAATCTACTCTCTCTCACTCTCTCTCTTAGACAACATTGCTTTTCTAAGTCGTCCTCTGCTGTGCTTCGTTAGGGTATGTCCACTCTGCAGACGCAATGTTTGTGAGGATGCTGGGGAATGTTCGGCGTCAAACACTGAAGTACCATCACAGTAATGCAGCTGTATATGTATATATAGATAGATAACTTTGAATCCTGACATGTTTAGAGTTGATCTGATCTGAATTTCGTCAACTTTTTATATGTTGTATGGTATGTCATAAATGTCAATAATTCTTCTGACTTTTGTATCCTCAATCTAGAAATTGGGTTCAAGGCTGAAGAAAAAAAGGTTATTGCAAGTATTTTTCAATGAAGATCAAACTTGAGAGTTTTGTGCCTTCTTCATTAACATGGACTTTGTTCTTTTGGATGCTGTAAACACGGAAAATTCCTGCTTTTGATAAGTACTTTTATGGGAAGAGGGATGATTTATTAAATGGAGAAAATGAAACTTGATTAAAGAGAATTGTCAAACATGACTACCAAACAAGAAAGGAAATGAGGCAACCATGAGCTAAAGAGAATTAGATGGGATGTTGTTTGTTATGAATAAAAAGAGTTACTTATTTTAATAGAGATTACTTTCAAATATGCAACTTTATTTTAATTTTAAGCAACGAAGAAAGTATTTTATTTAAAACGTCCCTATTTACTTCTTAGCCAAACTTGCAGCATTCACCTCTGGGTCGATGCCGAAGCTATACATTTTAACTTATTATGGATTAAAAGTATTTGTGGTAACTGATCTTTCGGTAAAATTTCAATTGAGTTCGATTAAACATTTATTTTTTTCCAATTAAGTCACAATTTTCACTTGGATTGCTACAACAATCCGTTGACGGCCAAGTGGGATTTTTTTAGAGTAATGGGCATATAACCCGTGTGTTACTGTGTGCAACATCATAAGTGTACAAATGGAACAAGTAACAAAATAATGAGTAAATAATCATTTTTTACAAATAGAATTTCGTTTACTAACGGTCCCTAGATTGATTTGAAAATATCGATTAATCAAGAGCGAGTAAGAAAACTCAAAACACACGAGTCACGTATCAATACAGTCAATGTGGAACTTGTAGTAGGAGAGTAGCACCAAACAAATTTTGATCGTTTAGTTTCAGCTCCAATTTTAATAAATTCACAATAATAGGGTCAGTAGAAAGTGTTTGGATAAGAATAAAATAGCATATAGAGACGGAGATCAATGGACTATTGCTGTATGATGTATAAATTAGAAAGTGGGTTTTGATAATTTTCTCAATAAATATTTGGAAATATCATATTTATCTTTAGTTTACAACTATTTTATTATTCAAATATAAATTTTCAATATTATTGATTGTTTCTAGAGTTAAATAATACTTGGTCCCTAGAATTGCAGTGAAATTTCAAGTTCATCCTTCGATTTTAAATTGTTCCAAATTAGTCACTAAAGTTTCCTAATGGTCCTAATATGTTCACTCTGTAACGTCAAATTCTAAGTTTACACAGTTAACGCCACGAGGCCACCATTATGAACTAAACATATGTTTAGGCTTTAGCTTAAATGGAAGAATGGATTTAATCTATCGAAAATAGAAGAACACGCCCAAAAAGAAAAAAAAAAAAAGGTTCTGTAATTAATTTCCACAAGTCTTCTTTACGACAGTAGCACAACCAAAGTGACAATTGACAAAGAAAATATAATTTTGACATTACTTACAAAAATCTCAGGGGAAAATTAAGTAAAGGGAAAATATACAGAAACAGAATCCAAATATTTGAAAACAAATCAGTATTCTTATGCCCTCTGCTGCAAGGAATACTGGATCCACTGTAACATCCACTCTTTTGCTCTATTCCTTTGCCAAGATCTTCAAGAACAAATGTAGTATTTGTCTGACTATTACTGAACAACACACACCAAATGTAAGGCCCTTTATGCTTATGACTGCCAATTATGCCTACTCCGACTTCAGTATGTGTTCGATTTTTCAACAGAGACATGGTTTTCCTGTCTTGAATGAGCGCGTGTGAGAATGCTTCTGGTGGGTCAAGATACTTCTTTTGACATCCCAAAATGTAGCCAGATATGGTTCCAAAAGTGGGCAGTTCAACACCACAGTTGGGAGCAAATACTTCGGTGAAGTCATCTTCTGGTGGTTGACAATGTATAGTATTGTTATCAGTGCAGTTTCCCTTGCATTCCTCTGCATACTGCAAAGCAATGCAGCCTAGACCCCGACTGTTGCTCAGACGAGGAAGCTTGTTGTCTGTTCGATTCTTGTTAATAATCTCAATTAGGTCATTTGCAGCATTCCCTATCGCATAGATCAAACAGAAAGAACACATTTGTTAGTTGATGAATAGATTGACTAGCATCAAAGAAGACTATACAGGCATTGAAAGGCACTTTTAAGAGGTAGCATTCCACAAAGTGCATGAGTGTGCGAATATTCATTTTTCTACGAATATTTTATTTCCAAGTCCTTAAAGCGTGTGCATTGAAGATGTTCATAGTTTAATATTTGAGGTTTAGGTTTTATACCATAAGTTCGACTCCAAAAGTTATTTCATCTGCAGTTTCTAAATATCATTTCCTAAATTTTGGCATCGTTGCACTATGCTCATCACAATTCAAATTTTTCTTCAAGTCCATGCCAAGCCTCTTCATTTTTGAGGTTAGGGCTGGACAAAAGTCCTGAATCGAGCGGTTCTTCATAAATTAAATACCGAACGAATATTTGAATCGAGAACCGATGAGTTTGGTTCGATTCTCGGTTCTAGGCAAAGAACCGAATCTAAATAATTTTTTTAATTTTTTATATTGAATTAATTAAATTATTTTAATTTTTCTAAACAAATTAGCAAATTAATTAGGTAAATTTAATTGTTTGGCCCAATAAGCAAATTAATTAGGTAAATTTAATTTTTTGGCCCAATTATTAAATTCTTGTTAGCTCAAAGCTTTATCCATTCCAAATCAATTTCATTAGATAAGCACTAACGGGTACGCACAGGTCCCCTCCCATCTAACAAAATCATTTGCAAATTTAAATCCTACATCTCCATTCCCAAATAGAAGCTGCCAAAACGACTACCGAGTTTGATTGCCACATTGTAGGTTGATTTTTTGTCCTTTTTTCTGCATTTTGATCTGGTAAATATTTGTATATATTGAATTAATCTTATTGGACAGCTTATTATTTATATGTTTTTAAATTAGGCTACGTTAATTTGTAATAGTTACGAATGAACATGTCATTACTTATATTTATGTAGTGTTGTTGTAGATGTTAAAAAATTTAATTATGGTACGGAACCGAACAGAACCTGAATGGTTCCATAATTATATTTGGACCCGACGGTTCCATTTATTAAATACCCGAAAGTTTTGGGTCGGTTCGGTTCTGAAGAGAACGAAACCGAATCGGACCATGTCTAGCCTATCTGTAGCCATGTTGTGAGCACAGAGCAAACTATTTTTCATCTTTTCCTCAAGAATGCCATGTGCTCACTGCAAGTGGTCACTTGTGCCTATTATTGTGGGTTTTATGTATTTATTGGATCTAACCCTAAAGAAAGAGAGGAAAAAACATCTTAAAAAGAATAACCACTCGAATTTGGAAGATTAGGCTTCAAGAAACAGCAATGCCTAAAAAACACTATAAAAGGGAAACCTAACAATCCTTTTCTCTATCGCTAGTCTATCGTAAGATCCTTCACTTATGTCGATAAAACTGTCCTCCCCAGAGGCTCAACAGCAATGCAGCACTATAACAATCATCAAACTGAAGGTCCCTTCTTGTGCTGACAACAAACATTTGAAGTATTAACTCTGTTGATTTGTAATGGCAATCACCAATGATCCTCCAAAAGTTATACTTGTTCTTCCTATCTAATGTCACAACGTTATCCCCTGGATCAAAGACAAGCTTACTATAAAAGGAACAAACAGGAAAATTGTTAAATCCTACCCCTTGATTGAATTTATTTGGTTCAAGTGTTGCTCATTCACGTGACTCAGCAATTGCATCTTTCATCTGATTTCTTAAACATTTACCAACACAAACAAAGTGCTTGAGAAGCATTTATCTGTTAACAGTAAACTAAGCATCATTCACAATAATTCAGGATCTCCTGCAAATTGGGACTTATTTAGGCTTAAGAATGACATGTCTCAACCACCCAAGTCTACTTTCAATTTATCCTCAATCGGTGTCACCTTAAGACTTGTGTTGTTGACATGTAATCACATTTCTTGTTTACCCATTCTAGTATGATCAAACATCCATCTTAGCATTATTAGCACAAAATTCAATACAAAAATCATGTCTAATAATATCTTATAGTGCTTACCCTTTGCCATAGAATCTCTAATGGCACTTCAAATTTCATCTCATTCACTCCAGTTCTAGACATAATCCTCCTCATTAGTGAGCGAATATAAATACATAAAACACAACATGATGCTCTGACTGACTCCACCGTCATCTTTATTCCACGACTAGCACCAAAAGGATGTTCTATATATGTCTTAGTTTCAATCTCCCTTATAAAATTAGTAAAAAACTATCCATAGTTAGATGGACAAGACCTGGAGTGGAGAATTTACGCTCAACATGGATGGTTGTAGGAGAGGCAGTTCGGGCTTGGCAAGCAGATTTATGTGCCATTTCTACGGGATTAAGACTACGTTTAACAAAAGGCATAACAAGGATATGGATTGAACTGGATTCTACAATGGCAATATTAATATTCTTTCTTGTAGAGGAGGAGCATGGTCCCTGGCCTAGTCAATACTTGGTTGAAAAAATTGAGGACCTTCTTAACAAGTGCAAACCAAACGTCACACAATATAAGGGAAGGCAATGGAGCAGCAGATTGGTTAGCTAACGAGGGACTTCACACGAACACGATGACAATAATTCAACCCAATTAAGTAATTGAGCGACTACGTGGCATCCTTCGAATGGACAAACTCAAATTCGTTATGCCATATTTTAAAAGTAATCGTTTTAACTTTAACTTCTCTAGATTCATTTTCTCAAAAGTTGTAAAGGAGGTAGTACTTCCTAATTTAGTGCTTTTTAAACTTCTTCTCTCTCCATCTTGTGTTAGTTTGGAGGTATGGTTATCACTTTCATATCAATAAAGAGGGTCAGGGGAATCCAAATCCCCCCCCCCCCCCCCCCCCCCCCCCCCCCCCCCCCCCCCCCCCCCCCCCCCCCCCCNGGTCTAGGTGGAGACCTAAAAATCCTGTCCAGGCTTTGATGGTGTTTTGACTAGAAATATATACGTGCGCGCCTTGGTTTTACTTAACCTAAAACTTACAAATTCTAAAGTATTCCTGTAAAGTTGCTTAACTGTTCTCTTTATACTACCATCGATTAAAACTATGTCATCGGTCAATAAAAACGCCCCAGAACATACTCTTGGAAATGTTCCCCAAGCTTTTCCATGAATAACACAAAATGAAAGATTTAAATTAGAATCTTGATGCGAGCCTATGACAATAGGAAATTCTCTGCTGCTGATCCTACTAGATCTCACACTCGGTATTGTCCATCATATATCCTCAATAACATTGATACATCTACATAGAAAATCTTTTTGACTTCAGAAAATTCACTAATAGACATTAAATTTATCAGAATCAAGACGAGCAAGTCTAATGGGGCAAAGGATTGCCGTGTAAGTAAACTGCCTCAGGAAAGTTTTACAAAAACGATTACCTATTTAGCAGTATCTTTTGACATACGATCACTTGAAGTTCAAGCATGACTGGCAAAAAATGTTGCAACAGATTATTAGAAAATTGAGTTATGAGATGCGCAAGTATTATTACACTTGCGCTAGGTGCAAGTTGATCCTACCTAATTATTTATAGGCCTAACTAAGTGCTTTTTTGGAAGAGTTTAAATTATAACAAAATCCGTTCAGATCAGACCAGGAGGAATGGGATTGGTCTGACTTCTGACTCGGATGTAAGACTCCCCCCGCCAACAGATGGCCCATGCCACCTTTCGTGAACAATCATTTTTGGTCAAATATAATTTTATCCACACATTTCATAGTCACACAACTATTACCCACTTTTTATCCACACATTCTGTGGAACCCCCAATTAAACTTTAATTTTAACTCTCCTAAATAACCACTAAGGGTTTTCTAAATATTTATTTAATTTAATTTTTGGAGGCTACTCATGGGGAAATTCATAACGGGCCACCTTATTGTACAGTTTTTGCACAAGCTAGACATCAAATCTCATCTTCCAACTCTCTTTGTGGTTTCTAGTTCATACTCCTTCAAGATGTGCTCATGTATAGAGGCTCCATCTTTGATAGTGGCATGAGCTACTCTTAACATACAAATCCTGTTCACATTTTGCTCCAACATATTAGACACTTCTATTGATTTTGTCATGCTTAAATGAAGTGTCCTTATCTTCCATTTTATTTGTTTTTTGCATTTATCAATTCTTCCACGAGTTCTCTGTAGCTTTGAAGATTTCCAGATAGGCAAACTATTTCCTGAGAACTCCAAATAAAATCGACCTGTGAATTAATATGACAAACTAAATAATATCAATATTAATTCTTGTTCTACTAAATTATTATCTATTTCCCCACTAATGCTTGTGGTGGAAGAACATCTACGAAGACATAATGCAAGTATTAGTTCCCTCCGCAACGAGGGATGTCCAAAATTGGACTCACCATAAAAAAGTGGAAATTAGGTGACAAAGAATACCTTTCTTTATAGAACAGAAAGTAAAAATAAGGAGACTAACTACGCTTAAGGAAATTGAAGCCAATCTAGCTTTTGATGTGCTATCACAAGACAAGTTCTAGAAATTCACTATTGCACTCTCTCAAGTGAATTTTGAACTACATTTTCGATGATATCCTCACTGAAAAATATATTTGAATTATTGAATATAAAAAAGTGAAGAGGACAACGTTTCTGAACTTCTTGTTCTACTAACAATAAAAGAAAACACCCTGTCACACTCACACCCAACCCTCACCCAAATAAAAGTTGTCGTATATCCTATGCCCAGTCCATTCTCAATCAGTATCTCATTAAATAGGACAAGTCCTAGGTAATATTACTCGATATTTCAATAGCTTCCATTCACAAGTCATAGAGTGAAGTTTTTATAATCAATTTTATTTTGCTTTCGATTCTAAAGCCATTACTTGGCAGATATGTTATCATCTTGATAGACGACTCATTTGGTATAAAAAGCAAAATGAATATCAAAGATCTTTCTTTATGAAAGAGATTTCATAAGCTTCAAATTGATCAATGGTGGCTATTGCACTACATCCAGGCTATCAAAGATGAATAGAACTCTCAAGACTAGAGAATATGAACAGAAAAGTGCCTTTTTGATGTTATTGGAAATTGCAATATGTAGGTTGCTTCTTCCACGAGAGTAGGTATACTAGAAGTCCAAAAGCTTGTGAACAATTTCAACCAATTAGAGAGGGGATAAGGAACAAGGACAGCTAATCTCCAAAGGGAAAACAGGTTTTTCAAGGTAAATTTGTCTTCTTTACAAGTTACAATAACTGTCTATGCACCTATTGATGCATAAGTTTCAGAAACAATAAAATTTTGAAAAAAATCAATGCATAGGTTGAGTCATCTTTCCTTTTTCCTAATCTTTTCCATACATGCTTTCAATCTAGGGATTCCATTATTCTCTATTTAGCCAGACAACCCCTTCAATCCATCCAATCAAGGGAGTGGAAAGGATCACCTGAAGCTGGAGATCCTATGGTGAATCCATCCTCTGTTATCCTTCTGTTCACATCAACACAGGAACTCCTTGCTCATTCAAGTTCAATACCATCATATAATTCTTACTGACCGAGTTCAACATTGAGTAGCCATAGTCAGTTCATCGCTAGTGGCGTAATAAGAGGAAACCTATTCAGTTGGGAAATAAGGAAACTTACCTTACTCCATATGCCTGCTACTGAAACTGTGGTTAAGACCTAAAAAGCAAGAATACTTGTAAACCATCCAATGCGTATCCAAGTTCGGATACTCTTCAAACGCTCCAATACATACCAAATACGTGTTTTTTAATTATTTTATATTTTTTATATTTTGTGAATTTTCGATACATATCTGATACGTAATATATTATTTTATATTTTTAAATATTTTCGATACGTATCAAAGATGTTAGGACAGGTGAAGAAGCTTTTTATTGGTTTTAAACTCTTTTAGAACTCATTATTATTAACGAAGTTTTTTTTACTTAACATATAATATTATGAATAACTTATTGAAAATAGATAATATTTATTTAGAATACACCCAGAGTTTTAATTAATTAACCGCTAGAGTTTTTTTATTGGAAACACACACCAGTATCCTATTTTTGCATAGAATGCATTTTGGAATAGTATATTGAAGAAGAATGTATGATTAAAAATGAAAGAAAATCTTTTAATTACGTTTAATATTATTTTATTGAAAAATGTGTGGTTGAAAAGAAGAGAGAAAAATGTATTTTGAAAAAAATAAGGATAAACATGGTCTAAATCTATTAATAAATGTAAAATCATTTAATAGTTGACAAATATATTTTTATTATTGAAAATAGATAATAATTTTATACATATAAAACAATGTTAATAAATTACACATTAATATAATTGCATAGTTATTAGACCCGACCCGGACATCGATTCGAACAAAGTACTGGGTCTTGGGTTACTGGTCATACTGGTGGGTTAATGGTCGTACCAGTGGGTCATTGCATAAAATCTATAAGAAAAATTAAATTATATTAAAGTATAAAAAAAAAAATTTTAGGCAAAATTATATATTTTTTAAATTATTTTTCACTAATTATTTAGGTCTAAAGTTTTTATAAAAATACTTTTAGAAAACATATATATGATTCATTGAATACATATAACTTATTGCACATAAAAAATATTAAAGTATTCTACAACTCCAATGGTGAGGAACTAATTGTTTTACTTAAAACCGCCGGTTAACTCGGTCAAAATCAGTTTTTAACCGAGTCATGTGCATTCCTATTAAATTAATCTACTCGACCCGGGCCCGGTTTTCTAGCCCAACCGGCCGGTCCGAGCCAAATTTTCTAACTATGTATAATCGAACTTCATTATATATTTCATAAATTGATTTTCATTCATTGGAATCCTTTTATAAAAAAATCTCTATTCAAAAGAAGAATCCAAAATGAGGGATATTGCCGAAGACTCATTTGATATTCTCGAAAGCAGTGTTATCAAACCCGGACCGGACTGGTGAGTTAGATCCGGGAACCGTCGAACCGGATCATGGTCCAGTCCGAACATCAGGAATTTCTAAATGAACATACAACCCGTGTAAAACCCAATGAACCACGGGTTAACAGAAAAACCATTGCACAAAAGTGAAAAAACCGTCAGCCCATGTACCATATATAAAAACCCAAGACCTTCTCTGAATTTTTCACCAGTTCGAGTCCCCTAAGGGTCACTGAGGTGAGAAACGACTGTAAACTTCAGGGCTCCGTGAGATTAGTCGAGTTGCGCGCAAGTTGGCCCGGACATCTACGGTTATAAAAAAAAAAGATTTGATTTTCTTTTACTAGAATTATATTTGATTTTTTTACTTGTATAACAAACATTGTTTAGGAATCATTTCAAGAGTCGAAATTATGATCCTATTGACTTTGAAAGGTTTGACATTTATGGCAATTGGATATTAGAGGAGGAACCATCGAATCTGGTAGATGATGAGTTAGAGATATTTCGCCGTAATTTAGGTGCATGTACTGTGCAAAACGATAAAAATGATGGTAATTGTTCAACTGATACTATTGTTTCTTCTTATTAAAGTACATATGATGTAATGTTAAATTTTATACATTTTCCAGATGAATTGCATTTTGATGATCTTGATATTGATGGTGATGGCAATGCGATGACAATGATAATAAAAATGGATTCAATACAAACAATGAAAACGAGGATTTTAGTATGACTGAGACTCCATCATTGGTACAAGGCGAAGAAATTAAAGAATTAATGTCTGATACCCCGACATGGATGCGCTCTAATTCTTCTTAATTGAGAAAGTGTTGATTTATTTCTAATAATTTACTTTGTAACACGTGCTTTATGCATGATTATTTTTNGAATTGAAGAATTTATGTCTGACATCCCAGCATGGATGCGCTCTAATTCTTCTTAATAGAGAAAGTATTGATTTATTTCAAAAAATTTACTTTGTAACACGTGCTTTATGCATGATTATTTTTTAAATGTTGATTTTATTTTTGCAAGAATATTCTTATAGTGTATGAAGCTATCTTGTTTATTTTTGCCACATAAATTAGTCTTTGATCAGTGGTTGTTTATTGCTTCAAATCCATATTTTATTATGCAGGATTTACAATTTGTTAAATTTTGATATAGAAATTGATCTTTAGTCACCTAAATTACATAAGGTTAATTTAGTTAGTATTAGAAAATGTCAAAATTTTATTATTTAATAAAGTTAATAATATATTTAACAAGAATTGACCCGTTGGTCCAACCACCAGGTCACTGGTCGAAACATTGACCCACTAACCCGCTACATTGTCCAAGTTAGTGTCCGGGTCGGGTTGGATAACTATGCTCGAAAGTATTAAGCTGCTTGATGTTGCTAACATAACAATAGATGAGCCAGAGTTGGATGGAGTAATTTTAATGATAATGAAGCAGTTGGTTATGTTGAAGAAAATGAAATTGAGATAATTTAGGATTTAAATAAAATGTTAAAAGTATATTATTTTATTTTTATTAATGTGCTTCTGTTTTAATGTCTTTTTTTTTTATAAAATTATGTTGTATTAGTGAATCTGTATCGTATCGTATTCGAATTACGTATTTAAATTCACGCTTCTTAGGGAAAAACAGTGACATGGGAAAACGCCCTTCCCTCTCATATTTACATTGGCAAATTTGAGCAAGAGGGGAATGTAATCTAGCTCGGCGAAGTATCACATTTTTAACCCCCACTACAGATCAACCAATGAGGGTCTTCTGAAGAAGGAATTAAAGAAAGGATCCTCACTCCTTTCCGCTGCAAGGACCAGGAGATAGTCCTCGTAACAGGTTCACATCTTCTTCACATAGTTGTAAAACCACCTTTTCCACCCCTTTATTTGGTACATTTTGGAAGGAACCCTTCTTGTCCCCGATCCGAAACGTGAACATCATATTTCTGTAATTATCACAAATAGCATTAATGCCTAGTGCTATTAGTTCAACTAAGTGATATCCTTAAGTTCCGAAAACATAAATTAGCTAACATAGACCTACTTATTATGGACCAATCTGCTACATTCCTCTTATTGTAAGTCCTCAGTTCTATTTAGTATTACTACAGTATAAACACAAAATTTACTAGCAATTAAACCCAGAGAAAGGATTACTCACCACGAACATTTTCCTCTTAAATTACCAAAATTTCCACTAAAAAAAAGATTCAAGTAAAAGGGCTACAGGCAGTATGAATGTACAATATCCTCTGTAGATCAAACACTGTCACTTGTCAAGCACACCATTGCAAGACGCACCAAAATAAGCAACCAAATGCCATTGCAACATTTTCAGCAGCTACAGCAATTTACCCAAAAAGGAAAAGTGCTAGCAAACCAAACAGAGAAAAATAAATGTACAAAAAAGTAGTTACCATGATTCTTGGAGCAAACAAGTGCTGCCAGTAGAAGACAACAGAGAATAATCCACTGAAGACAACAAAGTTTCTTTACCACCATCACTATTAACCAGCAAACACTACCAAAGCAAATGCACAAACCAAATGTGGGGTTTCTTAAGAATAAAAGAAAGCAAAAAGAGGAAAATAACCTGATCCCAGAAAAAAAGTGTTTTCTTCTTTAACAACGGAACATTGTTTACCAAGTGGGAATACAGGAAAATGGGGATTTAAATCATTTAGTTATAGTTCTTGTTTAATGGCACTTTAATGCACTGGCAACTATTACTCTGATATTTTGGTAAATAAAGTTTTGAATAATGAATTTTTTTTTTTGGAGAATACATAATTAAAAAATATAAAAAAGAATTTTGAAATGTACTAATCAAACATGTACGAATGAAATATTGCTGATAGGATTATTCTTCTGTAGTCTTTACCATGGCCTACGCCAGGGGGCCAGCTGGCTCTGGTATTGGAAAAGTCGAGTGGTGGTCCCAACCAGCCGTTGATTGATTTCTTTTATTAAGAAATTGATCGAAGTTTAAGAATACAAATCATCAAATTAATCTGGGAATAAATGAAATGTCACCGCGATTCGAGCAAGACAGCTCACATTTTGGGAAAAGAGAAAGGAAATTGTATACTGTAATATTAATTAGTGCCTTTTGGGTATAAATTTTTGGGGATTAGTGCTTGAGTATATAACAACAAATTTGATTTTGTATTATTCATCATCCTAAGACGTAGGTCACTTACTGTTAGGTCTTGACTTAATTTGCAATTTCAAGATCAAAACATAATTGAGTCGTAATTAAAGTAAAATAGAAGTTATTAGATTTTGATTTAAGTCAAAAGAGTTTGGGGTTGATAGAAGTCAAAGACATTCAAGAAAATCAAGAAACGGGAAGACGGTGGCTCACTGGTCGTGAGTTGAGTGCTCAAGCGGTCAAAACAGTAAAGTTGTCGCTCATTTGGCGTTCGAGCGGCAAGCTTTTCTGAGTAGAGTCTTTTTGCAATTTTTATACGATTTTTCTATCATATTTCAACCCAAATACTTTATATTATTCATACTCAAGCCATACAACGTCCCAAAACGTGGTTGAACATTATTTAATTCATCGGGATATATTTAGAATTGTGTGGTTTAATTCATTGGATACATTTAATTGTGACTTGCTGCAATTAATAACTTGGTAAATTTAAATTTTGTGTATTAGAGCATCTTCAAATACTATTTAAACATGAGATAA
Source organism: Fraxinus baroniana (assembly GCA_903798355.1). Classification (NCBI taxonomy): domain Eukaryota; kingdom Viridiplantae; phylum Streptophyta; class Magnoliopsida; order Lamiales; family Oleaceae; genus Fraxinus; species Fraxinus baroniana. The sequence continues at coordinate 24,988 of CAIGRO010008564.1, forward strand.
TTTAAAATCATACTCCAAAAGACTATTTAAATTAACATTTTAATTTAGAGAGTGGGTTTGACTCTCCAAATTTGGAGAATGGGTTTGACTCTCCAAATTTGGAGAGTCAAACCCACTCGTTATAATTAAATGCATTCAAAAGGTTTCAATTTTCAATGTAGGAAATCAATAAAATAATATAAAGAAATCTAGTTAAAATAAAAGAAAGAAAAATAATAAATATTTGTTGGTGTTGTAAAATCATGAGATAATTATTGATGATTGTTTAGTATTATCATGATATATGGATAAGTCTTATTTAGTTCAAAAAGTGTATTTCACTCCAACTGTAACTCTCCTCTTAGATCCTATAAATATAGGGTTTTGGTT